>APFE030750718.1:2273-28204 GCA_000404065.3 Pinus taeda | reverse complement strand
TTTTTACTTTGGCCTCTAAGGCCTTTATTTCTCTTTGTTTCTCTGCTACTGTCATCTTGGATTTGTCATAACTGGTCTCCAGCTTGGCCAGTCTACCCTTGGCTTCATTTATTTCAGTTACTTGAGTCTCAAGCTCTTTAACAGCTTTCATCAAGTCCTCCATGCTCATGCTGGATTCTGTTGTTGCTGTTGCTTCTGCTGTTGTTCGTGTTGCTGATGTAGCTGGGGTAGGTGCTGGAATAGCAGGAGGGGTTACTGCTGCTTGTGTGGGAGGGGCAGGTCCAAGAGTTGTTGATGTTTGAGGGGGCTGAGAGGCTAACTCCCCTTGCTTGCCCTGCAGTGCTTTCTCTAATTCTACTTCCATTTGTAATATTATTTGATTCATCACCAGAAGCAGCTCCATGGCATCAACTACTTGCTTTTATTGTGAAAGTTCTGTTGTTTGAGGGTGAATGGTAGGAGGCAATTTTGCCTGCCTTCTTAGTGCAGCAATGTCATCCTCTTTTTTCTTCATGAGGGCCCTAACACCCTTTGGATCTTTTGGGTCATGTCCCAAATCAATTATTATGTCTTCCAAAGTCTTTATTCTGTTGTCCTTTGTAGAGGAAGACAACCTTTCCAAATCAAGTTGTGTGTTTTTGTTCTTCAGGGCTTCTTTTAGCTGATGGGCCAGCATGGCCCTGTCTGCAAGTGTTAAAAACACCATTTCCCCAGTCTGTTTGTGCAGCTCAATCTGATCCATGGGGTGTATGTCTTTAGAAAAGACCTCCAAGTTTGTTCTATAGTAATCTGCAGAGGTCTTGGGATGTGGGACTTTAGGCTTTAAATGAGTAAATATCATTTTTTCCTCTTTAAGATCATAGACAGCCATCAATCTTTGTTTTCTGGCTGGAGTTGTCTTCAAGAATTGATCATAGAGCTGCACTCTCAACAATTCATTATGTGCCTTGATCTCTATGAAGCCTTCTTCGATTGCAGTTGGTTTCTTGCCCTGTTGTCTTGAGGAGGATACCTCTATGGTGTGTTGTAGGGCCTGTTCTAGTTGAAATGAGCCAGTGGCAGTCTGCTGGCTTGTTTTCCTTTCTCTGATGTGGCTTTCTGCCCTTTCCTCACTGATATCTCCCTCTTCTATTTCAGGGTCAATCCTTGCCGTCTTGGCTTCTGGTTGTTGTGATGACCCTGTTGGAGGTATGACCTCCTCTCTATCTCTTTTTTTTCCTCTCTCTTCATTGAGAGGAGTTTGCAGAACTGGGATTTGAGGTGGTCCAGTTTGCTGTGAAGGGGCATGCCCTTGAGCCTGATCCTTTGAGGTGCTGGGCTGCCTTGTCTCTGTCTATTGTTGTTCATCCATGATTTCTTTCCCCTTTGCTGTTGTTGTTGTTGCAGGAGCTTGCTGGGTGTCATGTGCAGTTGGAGCAGTAGAAGTGCCTTCTCCTACTTGGACTGGTTGTTTGAACAAGACCTGTTCACAAGAATCCAAGTCAAGATTTTTTCCCAAATCTTTCACAGTCTACTCCATTTTTTCTTCCTGAGTCAATTCCTCTACTATTGATTCAGGTACCCATTCATCTTGGTTGGAAAAGTGTTGTATTTGTGGGTATGGGCAATGCTCATAGGCTAGCAGCCTATACTTGACCCTCCTAGCACTAATGAAACCTTCAGGGTCATAAGGGACCCACCAGAAGCTTCTTTTGAGTTTGAGTTGTTGCCCCAGTATTTGATCAGCTTCTTGCCAACCATCTTTCTTATTCATGACAAATGGGCCTAGGTGGTCCCTGAACTTTAGGTTGGCTTTCTTCTTGGCACTGTGGAAGTGTGTAAGATTAGAGTTTATGAGTTTTCTATAGTATTCCAGGGCAAACAACCACATAGGCACATATTTTGGGAGCCTGTAGGGACAGAGCTCACAACCATAGATTCTGATAATTGTGTGATTTTGGTACAAGTACCAATCACCTATTTTGTAACTACTGGATAGCTGCAAGATTTTCTGCATATCTTTGGACAATGTGGCAGGAGGAGTCCTCTTTAAGAGGCATGTGACTAGATATACAAACTGGTCAATAAATTCACAGTATGAGTAGGGGGAATTCTGGACTTGGTGGAAGACTGAAGACCAGAAGATAACAGACCTCCTCTCACCCCGTGAGTCTAGCTTCTTGATTGGGCACTGGAAGCAATCTGTTTGATAGTACATGAATAGGTGATAGATGTATGATGAATACTTAAGTATTGCCTCCCTATTTAATCTTGACAATTGGTCATGTATCTTATTGGCAATATATTTGGCATAATTGTACTTCATAGCAGGGGGTTTCTCAAGGCTATGTGCAGACAACATGACCAGAACAGTTTCATCAACATGCTCATTTGTGGTGAACCCCAGCATAGAAGTTAGCATATCCACCAGCAGCTTGCCCACCTCATTGAAATTTGCATAAGAAAAAGGAGGTGGCCCAGAAGGTTGGCAGTCTTCCTTCATGAATCTCTTGGCTATTGCAGCAATGTCTGTGCTAGAGAGCTTGGAGCCCTCATCCAGCAAGCATTTAATGGAGAATGGGTATAACAGCTGGGTTTGCTTGTAATTCAACATTTGATTGATGGAATCTGGTGTTATGTAGAAGAGGATGCTCCCAGATGGATACTTCACGGCTATGAGCTTCTGGTAATCTTTTTCTGCACAGAGGTGAATGAATTCAGGGAAAACGTTCACAGAAGGCAGGAAGTAGGTGGGCAGATTGGATTCCCAGATGCCATACATGTCACTGTTCCTTAGTTGGCAGAAGGTCCGTAAGTGATTCCTCTCTGCCACAAAGTCTGTAATGAGGAAATCACTGTCCACCAGTGGCATAGCTTCCAGTTCTTTACTAGGTGGATTCACAGGAGCTACATCCAGAGCAGCTGGAGTGGCCATGTCTGATTTTAACTAGATGTTTTACTGGATCTTCAGGTTTGGTACAAAGGCTAAGGAATGCTTGCTAACTTCTTTTTTGGCACTGAGAAGCTTGACAGTGTAAGGAGGCTCTTGCAGGCTTAATGAACTGTGGGGCACTCTGTTTTGAAGAACCAGAGTGCGTTTGAGCTAATTAGCTGGTTGTTTCCAGGGAATTTCTTATAACAGGAGTGAGGGAACTGCTGAATTCGTTTTTTAGTCGGATGCTCAGCTCCTTCAATTGTTTTTATGCTGAATTTTGCAGAGGGGCACAGGTTCCTTCCAGAGTTTTGTCGCGTAGGGGTTTAACGAGGTTCTTAAGTAAATTTCAGTGGCCAATTTATCAGTGGGGAGCTTTTAGTAGATTTTTTATGCAGGAAATTAGGAGAACAAAGGAGAACAGTGGATAAAGAAGGTCGCCTGCGGAAAATACCTGGTTTTTATGGCGTAGGAGGCATTGAACTGGACAAATTGCAGGTACTCGGGTCAACGATGAGGGCGGCAGCAACTTTGGCGGGTGAAATTTGTGTTTTGACCGTTGCACGTCGTTTTCGCATGCAGAGGAGCTCCGGAAACGATGAATAACAATGACAAATAATGGCTAATTCTCGTCTTTTTATGGATTTTTGGCCCTTTGGCGCCTTTTTGGTGATGATGTCATGCTGACGTCATCATGGGCCCAGGTACGGAAGGGTGACGTGGCAGCTGACGTGGGTACCCAGGTGGCACTGAAACGGTGGCAGGGTGGATAGGTGACACGGATATGACGTGGAGGCACGGTGGCGGAAAAAGAGGGGTGACATCATGTTGACGGGGGTGTGACGTCAGCGCGGGAGGAGGGAGGTAAGCAGTTTCCC
Source organism: Pinus taeda (assembly GCA_000404065.3). Lineage (NCBI taxonomy): Eukaryota > Viridiplantae > Streptophyta > Pinopsida > Pinales > Pinaceae > Pinus > Pinus taeda. The sequence continues at coordinate 24,415 of APFE030750718.1, read as the reverse complement.
CGGAGGCCCTTTGGGTGGTAAACGATATTGAGGGGGGGGGCTCTGAACACCATAGGAGGCCGACGCGTGGCAGCGGTTCAACGACAATACCGCCAATCCCCCGGACGCAAAAGGTCGGGCAGTTCCCATGTGAAAATGACCGCCCACCGTTGGATGGGTGGGGTTGGTGATCGGGCCGTGGGCGGCGAATACGATGTGACGGTGCGTTAAGGTAAGGGGGACCCGCCAAACAATTTAATTAATTTAATTAAATCGGGCGCGGGGGTGGGTAGAAAACTTTAGGATTTGGGTTTACGGGTTAGGTGCCCACCTTATAAAAAAATTTAATTAAAAAACTTTATAATAAAATGAATTTTGGGCGGATAAAGGTGTAAATGGGTTTAATGAGGGCAGGGTTTCGGATTTTTTGACATTTAACCATAGTTTTTTGATAAAAACCATAGTCTAGGGATAAAGGGGCTAATACCAACCCCTGATAGGTTAATATTTCCCCAAGGAAGGGTTATATAGCTATAATGCTAGGGGGAGGGTATTTATACATATTTTTTGGGAATTTTTTCATAGATTCTAATAGAATTAGGGAAAGGGGGAGTTAGGGAGCTAGATAGTACATTAGTGGTTAATATGGCTTTGTGAGGTGAATGAAGGGGTAAAGCTAAGTTCTAAGAGGTAAAACTTAGGAATTTGAAGAAAATGAAATGATAAGAAAGATTTGTTTACACAAAAAATGTGGCTTCTTTTCATATTTAAACTTCATGGTTTGACCCAGTAGCTTGCCATGAGGTGAAGTGGAACTGGACCCTTGAGCAGATCTCAAGGCCCTTGGGGGTGTTAGTAAATGATGTTTGGGGGAAAATATGGGAAATTAGAGATGCTTCCAATGCTTGTCCTCCACTCTCCGATTTTGATGCCAATACCCTGAGTTGCATGATTCTTTGCACTTAATAAGCCAATTGGTGATGGTCCTGCATTTCTGCAACCTTCACTACTTACCCATCCTAGTAATCCTAACATTTTTTCCTTCATTTTGAAGTGGGTGCACTTGAATTAGCAGACCCTGATTGTCCTCTTTTTCTTTTGACTGCCCTCCTATTTAAAATGTACCCTTATTTCTTCCAAGGACCCATATTAAGCAGTTCGGCACCTTCATTTCTCTACCTAGCTAGTCATCTGCCAAGCTTGAGCTGTTTGGACAGGAAACATTCTCTATTCTGCAACAAGCAATTTAAACCTAGCATGGTCCAGTTTAGACTATTGGGCCACCCATCAAGTATGATTTAGCAGTACTATTTGTAGAGTATGATACTGCCCAAAAGATAGTAGTGGCATTTTCACTGGCCTCTTTCCTCGTCTTTAGTTTGGGGTTCATTTTCACTTTTCTCTTGACCATTTGATTTTCTTGCCTTTTGATTATTCTTTTAAGGCATACCCTCTTTTCATTTTTTAATTTTCATAGCATGCACACAAAATATGGAACCTTTGCAGCCTGCAATGATGAACATATTTAGCCCTTCCACTGTCAATCATGAAAGATGAAACCTATTGGTATAGGAACCTAACAGATTGGACTATGGCGATTAAGAGGCAGGTCAGATTTTTGTTAGCACGGTTATAAGTGGGGAGGGTTCATTAGCCTCGTGACTCCTGTTTATTTTTTTGTGTTGTACTCAAAAGGGATGGGAGGGTTCTTTTCGGGGTTTAAGGGCCTGAATTCTGTCGGGTATTCTCCTTTTTGGCCTTAAGCCACACAGTTTGGTGGAAGGTGTACATAGTGTAAATTTGGCTTAATTTAATGAAATAGAAGGCACAACTCTTGCTTTAGCAAAAAAAGAATTTCTACCAGCTATATAAAAATTTTCTTTTAAAAAATTCATCAATCAACGCGTTCCTTACCTATTATACTAATAATAATTGAATAGTTATCCACATAATTAAGTAGTCATTAACATATGAGTGGAATGATTTTCTAATTTAATATTCTTCTTACATATTTATAGATATATAAAGTTGCTCCACATTTATTTGAAATATATAATCATTTTCAACCAAATTATTTATCCTTTATTAATATTTTTTATCATTTTAATAACATCTTGAACCTCTATAGTTATATAAAATTAAAATTAAAATATATAATATTTTCAATCAAATTATTTGTCTTTAATCAATCTTCAGTGATACCGTCTGTATCATTTTGATAACATAAAAATCTTCAATAAAACCGTCGGTATCATTTTGATAACATCTCTTATATTAGGTCCTTGGATTTTAATTTCCCAACTTTCACTTTTATATTCAAACCTAACCATGACTTTTTCATCATAGTTTAAATAAACAAAACGTTCACAATTATTAGGAATGGAAAACATCATTTAATTTTTTATATTTTTTTTTGTTGTGTTTCTCACATTTCTTCGGATCATAAGTAACACGAATCTCAACATCAATTTTTATTTAAGACTATAATTCTATATGTTATCCTTCTACCTTTATTTTATTTTATATTATTTATATGGTTAAATCCTTATGTTTTGACACTATAATTCTATATGTTATCCTTCTACCCTCTCTTTATTTTATTTTATATTATTTATATGGATAAATCTGATGCAGGAGCATCCAAGTGAAGAGGCGACAGCTAAAAGATGTTTTTATTTTCATTTTATTTGGACAGATAGAGAGGAAAACACTTCAAGTTTCTATTTCATTTAGTTTCATTTTGTGTCATTTCAAATTAAGGCTGAATCAGCCATTATTAGTTTTTAAATTAAACAAAATAGGATTAGTTAGGAACTTGTTGGAAGAAACTGTTTAGTAACTGAAAAGTAACTGAGGAACGGTTCCTCAAACTGTAAAGGAACTGTTGATAATGTATTGAAAAAGAAAAATCAGATATCATGGAAGGGCTGCCATCCAGAGAGGAGAGAGAGCCCTGAAGCTATAACCCAAAATTATTTGGACTTCTATGATAGCTAACAATTCAAAATCTGTCATTTAATAAAGTAGAGTAAATTTCATTACGTTCTCTATGCATAGATGTCTTAGGCATCAAAATGAAAGCAACACAGTGAAACTTTTTCTTTTCAAAGATTCGAACAGCCATCGACCAGCATACAATAACAAGAAGCATTTCAAGACCGAGAATCAAACAGAGGTACACCAACACATAGATTTTGTTTCTCATCAAAAAAACCCTAGGTACTATTACATTCTGCATTTAAAAAACAAAAAAAACATTTCCTGTACATGGCATTTTCATTTTTTTCGTTCAATAAAAATTCACTGCACAAAATCATGAAGGGCTCCAAACCTATGAAACCGAAATACATTATAGTCCACAGGTTATGCCTAAATATTCTAGCGAGGGCATGAACACCTCAAAGATCACATACAGATACAAAGGACCCAAAACATCAAGGGTATAGCCGAGTCACAACAAGAGCAAGCGACAGAACAACTGCTGAAAAATTAGACACACAACAAAGCAACCAAGAAACCGCTATAGCTATGGAAAGACCCTACCTGGGTTTCCCTAAGCCCGCAAATAGTCCCTAGGATGAAGTTGTGGAGTAGCGCTTCCCTGGAAGGGCCTGCACACCACCATATAGTAGGGCAGCGGTCAATATTGAGCCATGAAAATAAAAAAGATAACAGCGAATAGCTAACTGGAAGGAGAACGAGGACCTGACATGGAGAAGAACCATTTTGAGACGAAGGATGAGAGCCGAGACACACAACAAAGTGTTTCCACCAGTGAATGAGCCATGAACACATTCTGCTTGCTCACCAAGGAGCCAGAGCATTAAGACCTTTAAAAACAGGGAGTGAAATTGAAACCAGAAGGAGGAGCTTACCTGAAATTGAGGGTGCCGAGTTGTCCTGTGCAGCAGCGAAGCATGGCCCTAATATTTGCAGAGTCGAACCATAACTAGACCCCACATCAACAAACAAATCACCACAAAATGAACAGAAATGAGCTCGAGGCAAATAACAGAGACAAACAAACCTGTGAGAGGAAGAGGACCTGAAACCCTCCAAAGACCAGAGTAATGAGTCGCTACAGAGAACGAGCATAGGCATAGCAACGACAGGCCACGGAGAATGAAAAGAGGCACAGCACCAATAAACCACAGAGAACCAGAAAAGCACATTAAACCTCCATATGGAGCAAATAGGACACAATAATTACTATCCATTGCAAATACCAGGCGAGAACACAAAGCATCCGTAGAGAAAAACCGTCGCACAGGAGAAATGACCCCCAAAACCCCTCGGTGAAAGTGATAACCCTTAGTCGCAAGCCCAAGGTCAGTACAGAGCGCAGGAAGCAAATATTAAATCACAATAAAGGCACACAAAAAAACCCTTCCACCAAACTCAACTTGGAACCGAAGAATTAAATGGTCAATAGCCATGCGTCCCTCCTCGGGATCACCACCAATTTTTGGTATCAAAGCAGGTTTTCCTTTTCTCTCAGTAAAAAAAAATGGAGGTAGGAAGAAGGGGTCGAGGAAGACGCATCAGAAGAGTAGCATATGAAGGGCTATGAGAAGAAATTAGGAATTTAATTGCATGTTTGGCAGCAGTGGAAGCAGGAAGGCATAGAGATCCAGAAGGTGGGGATGACAGTAAGCAGGAAAACATAGCCAAAATGGATTGGTCAGATGATGAAGGACTAGAAATTAAACTATTGAGTTCAGTTTTGTTGGCTAGCAGCAAGTGAAGACTAGAGCTCTCTAATTATGATGGTAGTTTTTCCACAGAGGCATTGTTATACTGGATAAGTGATCTAGATAAATATTTTGAGTATGAAGAAATCAACGAAGACAAGAGGATCAGGTTTGTTGTCACCAAATTGAAGGGACATGCAGCTCTATGGTGGGACAGTGTATAGCTAGAAAGGAGGATATTAAACAAACCATTGACTAAAAAATGGGACAGGACGGTTGCTAGAATGAAGAGCAAGTTTCTCCCTAAAGATTATGAAATTGCCCTTTATAAACAAGTACAGAATTTGAAGCAGAGAATGATGACTGTGAAGGAATAGACTGAAGAATTTTATAAAGTTAACCTCAGAGCTGGTTATGTTAAAGATACCCCTGAGAAAAAAACGAGGTTTATGAATGGTCTATGGATGGAGATCCTAGACGAAATTAGTATTCTTTCCCCTAAGACCATAAAGGAAGCTTATCGGAGTGCTTTGAAGGCAGAGGAAAAGATTGCTAAGAAACAAAATGCCAGAAGAGGACATGGTTCTGGTAGAGGTCGGGGATAGACATTTGGCAGAGGTAGGACTGCCAACAGCAATGAAGAGGGCAGTAGTTCCAAGACTTTGAGACAGAGTGAAAGGGAAGGTAACACCAGAGGAGGAAGGTCATACCAGCGAGGAAGAGGTAATGGAAAAGGCAGAGGAAATGCCTATTATTGTTACAAGTGCCATAAGTGGGGGCACAGGTCCTTTGAATGTCCTGAAAATGAACAAATTGTGCAGAGGGGAGCATATGTCACTCAGCCCGATGAAGTGGATGCACCACCACATGAGGTGAAAAATATGGCAGAGACTGGGGAAGACTTGGTGTTGAACAAGGTATTATTAAAACCAACTAAAGAAGTAGCTGATCAAGGAGAGAGGAAAGCATTATTCTGGACTATATGCAAGTCGCATGGGAAATGCTACGAATTAATTATAGACAATGGAAGTATTGATAATCTGGTAGCTAATGAAATGGTGGGAAAATTGGGTTTGAAGAAGTTGAAGCACCGAACTCCATACAAGGTGTCGTGGTTGTAGAAAGGCCACCAACTGCTGGTCGATGAGCAGTGTGAAGTAGAGTTTCATATTGGCAAGTACAAAGACAAGGTGACTTGTGATATCATGCCTATGGATGTGTGCCATAATCTATTGGGCAGACCATGGCAGTATTATAGGAAGGTTTTCCATGACGAGGCAACAAATTGTCACAAGTTTCTTAAAGATGGGATAAAGCATACCCTAGTGCCCATGAAGGAAGAGGATGCTGCAGAAACTAGTGGGAAAAAATCACTACTGTTAGGCGGAAAAAAGTTTTTGTGATAGATGGTGGATGATGAGGTGAAGTATGCAGTGGTGCAAAGGCCAAAAGCAATATTAATCCATACTGAATTCATCGACTTACCTAAATAAATACACAACATGCTGCAAGAGCTTAGTGATATTGTGGTAGACAATCTACCAGACTAATTACCACCGAAGCGGAGCATTAGTCACCATATTGATTTTATTCCAGGAGTCAGTTTGCCAAACAAGGCTGCCTACCGGATGAGTCCGAAGGATAATGAAGAAATCCGGAATTAGGTGCAGGTGTTGTTGGATAAGGGAATAATTCACGAGAGTTTAAGCCCTTGTGTAGTTCCCACTGTTTTAGCTCCCAAGAAAGGAGCTGAGTGGAAAATGTGCAGAGATTCTCGGGCCATTAACAAGATTACTATCAAGTACAGGATCCCTTTACCTCGGATGGATGATATGATGGATTGTTTGAGTGGAGCAATGTACTTTTCAAAGATAGACCTGAAAAGCAGCTACCACCAAATCCGAATTCGAGAAGGTGACGAGTGTAAGATAGCTTTCAAGACTAATGAAGGCTTGTACAAATGGCTGGTTATGCCATTTGGATTGAGTAACGCCCATAGCACATTCGTGCAATTGATGAACGAGATGCTGAAGGATTTCATTGGAAAATTTTGATTGTATATTTGGATGATATACTTATATTCAACAAGACAAAGGAAGAACATTTTCGACATGTGAGGTATGTATTGGAAAAATTACAGCAGAATAAATTACTGATAAATTTGAAGAAATGTTCTTTTTTGAAGAAAGAATTAATTTATTTGGGATTTGTGATTTCCGAGAATGAACTAAAAATGGATCCGGAAAAGGTTTCAGCCATAGTTAGCTACCATCCCCCAAAAGTTTGTTTGAGGTACGGAGTTTCCATGCATTGGCGATTTTTTATCGGAAATTTATTAAAAATTTCAGTGGGATTTGTGCACTCATGCTAGACACCATTAAGAATACAAATTAACCTTTTCATTGGATAGAAATTGCAGAGAAGAGTTTTGAGCTACTCAAAAGGTAAATTACTGAAAAATCGATTTTGAGGTTACCAGACTTTAAAAAACCTTTTTAAGTCCGTTGTAATGCCAGTGGGATAGCCATTGGTGCAGTACTCAATCAAGAGGACAAGTTAGTATCCTATTTCAGTGAGAAACTAAATGAAGGTAGGTAGAAGTACATGTCTTATGACAAGGAATTTTACGCAATGGTTCAAGCACTGAAGAATTCAAGACATTACCTGTTGACCAATGAATTTGTCTTGTTTTCAGACAATTCTACATTGCAGTATATTATGCAGCATCATAAGCTGAACCATAAACATGCAAAGTGAGTGGATTACTTACAGAGTTTTACATTTGTGTTGAAACACATCAGCAGTCAAGCCAACAAAGTGGCACATGCGTTAAGCAGGAGGAATTTGATCCTACAGGAAAGTACGATACAAGTATTAGGATTTGAACATCTTAACGACTTGTATGAGTCAGATGTAGATTTTAAGGAAGCTTATGAAGCTTGCCAAAATCCGTTGTTGAGAGACAACAATTCATGCTTGGATTATAATATGCAAGAAGGGTTGTTGTTCAAAGGACGATAGTTGTGTATTCCAGAATGTTCTATGATAGAGAACTTAATCGAGGAAAAGCATAATGGAGGTTTAGCTGGACATTTTAGCATAGACAAGAACATGGAACAGTTGAGTCACTTTTACTATTGGCCAAATATGTGCAGAGATGTACAGAGGTTTGTGACTAGATGCAAAGAGTTTCAACTTGCAAAGGGACACAGCCAGAACATAGGGTTGTATACAACCTTACCTATTTCGAACAGACCATGGGACTCTACTAGTTTGTACTTTGTCTTAGGTCTGCCGAAGACACAAGGGGGATTTTATTCCATCATGGTGGTGGTGGATCGTTTCACCAAAATGGCACATTTCATTCCATGAAAGAAAACCAGTGACGTCACACATGTAGCACATTTGTTCTTTACCGAGATAGTCAGAGTACATGGCTTGTCGAAGCCTATTGTTTCGGATCGAGACGATAAGTTTACATGGCATTTTTGGCGAACCCTATGGAAAACATTAGACACCAAACTAAACTTCAGCTTAGTTTATCTCCCGTAGACTGATGGTCAAACCAAAGTGGTGAACCGAAGTCTGGGAAACTTATTGAGGAGTTTTGTTGGAGAAAATTCTCGACAGTGGGATTGTGTGCTTACACAATTGGGATTTGCTTATAACAATTCACCCAACCGAAGCACGGGAAGTAGTCCTCCATATCTTATATGGAATTCACCCACATGGAGTACATAAGTTATGGGATTTGGTACAGTTGGAGCGCAGGAGTGCTGATGGGGAAGATTTCGCAAAGGTAATCAACGATCTTCATGAATAGGTGAAATTAAAATTACAAGACAACAACCAAAGGTACAAGCAGAAGGTAGATTTGAAAAGGCGGGAGGTGAAATTCAACATAGGAGACCTGGTATTAGTACACCTATGCAAGGAAAGGTTTCCTAAAGGTGAATACAACAAGTTGAAATGGAAAAAAATTGGGCTTCATAGGATTATTCAGAATAATTCTGCAAATGCTTACGAATTGCAGCTACCCCGAGGTATTGGAACTTCACCCATTTTCAATGTCGCAAATCTATACCACTACACTATGGTAGATGAAGAATATAGTTCAGAAAGACAAACACGGGACACAAAGAAAGAGAATGATTCATGGATTAAACAAATTCCCCCATCAAAGCCTCTAGAGATCGAACAGATCTTAGATACCCAGGTGGCCAGATGGACTTGAAGGAAGGAATATTTGCAGTACCTAGTCAAGTGGAAGGGTCATCCTATTGAAGATAGTTCTTGGTTAGATGATTTCCGTTTCAAAGCGTCAGATACCCTATTGAAGAGCTCATGGACAGGAGCCATGAGTTTAATTTACCCCAAGAGCCTGATGCAGGAGCATCCAAGTGAAGAGGTGACAGTTGGGAGATGTTTTTTATTTTCGTTTTATTTTGACAGATAGAGAGGAAAACACTTCAGGTTTATGTATCATTTACTTTCATTTTGTGTCATTTTAAATTAAGGCTGAATCAACTATTGTAAGTTTTTAAATTAAACAAAATAGGATTAGTTAGGAACTTGTTTGAAGAAACTGTTTAGTAACTGAGGAACAGTTCCTCAAACTGTAAAGGAACTGTTGATAATGTATTGAAAAAGAAAATCAGAGATCATGGAAGGACTTCCATCGAGAGAGGAGAGAGAGCCAAGAAGTTGTGACCCAAATTTTTTTGAACTTCTATGATAGCTAACAATTCAAAAACTGTCATTTAGTAAAATAGATTAAATTTCATTACGTTCTCTATGCATAGATGTCTCAGGCATCAAAATGAAAGCAAGACAATGAAACCATTTCTTTTCAAAAATTTGAACAAACATTGACCAACATACAGTAACAAGCAGTGTTTCAAGACCGAGAATCAAACAGAGGTACACCAGAACACAGATTTCATTTCTCATCAAAACAAACCCCAGGTAATATTACATTCTGCATTTAAACAAAAAAAAAACATTTCTTGTACATGGCATTTTCATTTTTTTCATTCAATAAAAATTCACTGCACAAAATCGTGAAGGGTTCCAAACCCATGAAACCAAAATACATTACTGTCCACAGGCTATGCAAAAATCTTCTAGTGACGGCATGAAGACCTCAAAGATCACATATAGATACAAAGGACCCAAAACATCAAGGGTATAGCCAAGTCACAACAAGAGCAAGCGACAGAACAACTACTTAAAAACTAGACACATAGAAAAGCAAGCAAGAAACAACTATAGCTACAGAAAGACCTTACTCAGTTTTCCCTAAGCCTGCGAATAGTCCCTAGGACGAAGCTGTGGAGTAGTGCTTCCCTGGAAGGGCTTGCACACCACCACAAAGCAGGGCAGCGGTAAGTATTGAACCACGAAAATAAGAAAGATAACAGTGAATAGCTAACTGGAAGGCAAACGAGGACCTTACCTAGAGAAGAACCGTTTCAAGACGAAGGACGAGAGCCAAGACCCACAACAGAGGGTTTCCACCAGTGAATGAGCCATGAACACATTTTTCCTGCCCACCAAGGAGCTAGAGCGTTAGGACCTTTAAAAATAGGGAGTGAAATTAAAACCGGAAGGAGGAGCTTACCTGAAATTAAGGGCGCTGAGTCGTCCTGTGCAGCAGCCAAGCAGGGACCTGAGGTTTGCAGACCTGAACCATAAGTAGACCCCACATCAACAAATAAATCACCACAAAACGAACAGAAATGAGCTCGAAGCAAATAACAGAGACAAACAAACTTGTGAGAGGAAGAGGACTTGAAACCCTCCAAACACCAGAGCAATGAGTTGCTACAGAGAACGAGCAGAGGCATATCAAAGATAGGCCACGGAGAACGAGTAGAGGCATAGCACCAATAAAACTCATAGAACCAACAAAGCACATTAAACAACCATACGAAGCAAATAGGGCACAATACTTACCATCCATCGCGAATACCAGGCGAGAACACAGAGCACCCGCAGAGGAAAACCATCGCACAAGAGAAATGACCTCCAAAACCCCTCGGTGAAAGTGATAACCCTCAGTCGCAAGCCTGAGGTCAGTACAAAGGGTGGAAAACAAACATTAAATCGCAATAAAGACACACACCAAAAACCCTGCCACCAAACTCAACTTAGAACCGAAGTATTAAATGGTCAATAGCCACGTGTCCCTCCTTGGGATCGCCACCAAAATCCCTATGTTCTGATCTTATATTATTGATATGGATAAATCCCTATGTTTTGAACTTCATTTATTTTCCCATAGTTCCTATGTATATAGTCTAAATGGACGAATATATTCGTCCATGATTCTTGTGTTTTTCCTGCACATGGAATAGTCGAATCATGTAAGACTAAAAAAATGCATTTTCTTATTGAAAATGTTAGATGTAAAATCATTTTGATGGCATTTCCCCTTATACATGGGCTTTCAAAGCCTATGTATATGTTATAATAATTTAATCTAAAATAATATGTAACTATGTAGTTTATATTAGAAATGGGTTTGGGAATTTCGAATTTTATTAAATGAATGGATAATATTTCACGTGAATGGAATATTTTTTTATTACATTTAATGATAAATGAAATCAAAAGTATTTCAATAAATTTTCAGTTTTATATCAAAAAAATTATAAATTAAATTTAAATGTTTTTTTTATGGCCATCTAATAACTTTTTTATGTTTTTATTTTGAGTTGTTTAATATTAAAGTAACCATGATCATTACAAGAGTTGTGCATGATCAAATGAGAAATATCATATTAAAAGAGAATGGTCATTTATCTAACTTCAGAGTCTGCAACCTCTCAATGTATAAAAATTGAGATCATTTGCATATCAATTGCTTTCGATGTATGATCATTGGATTCAATTCACTGCTTGCTTGCCTACATGATTGAAAGCAGAACACTACTAAATATACAACTAGAAATATCATTGAAGTACAACAAACTAAAACATGCAAAGGCCTGAGAGAAAGAGGGAAAGGACCATGGATAGTACAATGTCATTGTATTTTCTCTAATTTGCAGAAGTGTAAGTGGAGAATTCAACAATACATCGTCTTTTTTATTTTGTTGAGGAGAGTAAGAATTGGTAAACTATCGCTTTATTCCATTCTCCTTGTGAGAATTCAAAAACTTATTTGACTTGTATTCTCCCCCATTATCTGTTCTTAGGGTGAGAATTTTCAAACTAGTTTACTTTTCAACTAAAGCCTTAAATTGAAGAATATGAGAAAATACTTCAGACATCTCTTGAAAACATATACCCAAGTATTCCTGCAAAATAAAAGTGAGAAAGTAACATGTCTTTCCTCTAAAACACACAATATTGGAAACCAAATAAACTGTATATTAACTATTGTCTCAAATAATGATGTACATGAATTACATATAAATATATAAAGGAAGTAATTGAAGTAGTTATTGGGTATTCTTGGACTCCAATAACTACTCAAACTAACAGAAGTTTAATTCCGAGGATTAGTTGTCTTACATTCCCCCCTTGTTCTGAAGGAATATACCAAACTCCAAGAATGAGAGCTCAAAATGCAAAAGTACATCTCAGCCAAGAGCTGAATGTCCCTCAGAAATGGTTTTTAAGAATGACAAAAAACCAATATGGGAGAAGTCAAGGTCTCAACCAACATCAAATCTGGAACCTTGATAGTAGTTCTTAGAATCACCAAAAATGTGGTTTTAAGGTGACCAAAAACTATGGAGCTACCACATTCTTACTGAGGCTTACTTGACGTCTAAAACTTGAACTTGTAGCAGACCATGAACAATTCTCCCCATGTCTGAGAAGCATTATGCATCACTGCAAGGATGGTCTTCACACTTGAACATATTCTTTGGTATGACCTATAAACCTTCTTGGTTGTTTTCAATGATATGATTCATGAGTGGATAAACACAAAAAAAATGGTTATCTAGCAAGTAAACGATCAGACCACTAAGCACAAAACAGATCAACTACCATTATAACTAAAAATATCAATTTCTCATTCTACGAATTGAGCATTCCTGCAGCCACACAAATATGCGATTCTATACAAGTTTGAATCAACTTATCAAACAAGAACACGTGCCATGACAATGCAATCGCCTTAAAATGTCCACGACACATCAAAGCAATGAGCGCACAACACATAAAGGAGCGCACAATGTTTTGGAAGGCCATAAAACCAGTGGCTCAATTCAATCAACAGAGGGGATGAACAACCCACTCTAATACCACTGTAAAATGAACAATATTGGAAACCAAATAAACTATATATTAAATATTGTCTCAAAGAATGATGTACATTATGTAGATATAAATACGCTCATCAGACATTTTAATTAGTTTCTGGGCGTTCTTGGACTCCAATAACTACTCAAACTAACCCAAATTTAATCCTTCGGCTTAGCTCTCTAAAATTTCCAAGAAAAACAGTCTCCATTGGACCAAACAAATATGAATGCACCAATACTAGCTGTTCTCTAGCCTTCCATGCTCTATTTGAGAAACTTTCCCTATGTTTTTTTGTAAAAAAACACCCTTCACATAATTTATCATCCAAATTAATATAAGAAAGACCATTCACCATGTTCTGCTTTCTCAACAGTATGAAACTATGAAAATTCAAATGTCCAATCCTTAAGTGCCAAAGCTTACTATTCTATTTTTCTATTGCTTTCAAACTCTGTGAATTAATTTGAATCAAAGGAGATCTTGAAAATTATGTCTTTATTTATTTCATTTCTTGCTACAATTTCACTTTGATTCAAATTATCCATGATTAAGCACTCATTATTATGAAACACTAACTTGTATTTTTGCTCCATCATCTGTACTATAGAAAGTAGGTTCTTCTTCGATGCTAGTGCAAGAAAGTATCCTCAATTAACTTCTTCTTTGCATGCAATATTGTTATTGCAAATGTTCCTTTCCCTTTCACTTCACAAATACTATCATCACCAAATATGACTTTACTAGAATAATTGTCATTAATTTTGGTAAACAAATCCTTTTGAGATGTTATATGAATTGATCACCCTGAATCAATATACCATTCTTCATTTATTTCACTATGTGCCATCAAACTTGAGATGAATAATTTCTCATTCCTAGCTTCTTCAACAATTGTATTAGCACCGTTATGCTCCATGTCTCGCATTTTTTCATAAATATTTGGTTTAAGATGGCCAAAATTTTGGCAATATTAACATTGTCATATTCCACCTCTTCCTCTATTTTTGTATCCATATCTTCCTTGTACTCTTCCAGAAGATCCATCTCTCCCTAATATTCTAAACTCACTAGGATTCCTTCCTCTTCCTTTCGAAGGAGATGCATTCCCATGTAAAGTTGGTTGATTTATATTTTGATTCTAATTATGATATTGAACCCTATTCCATCCTCTTCTTCTATGCTTTATAGAGGAAGCATGTTCGACATGCTCAGATGGTTGATTTTCTTCAACAATTAACAAGAATCCACTTAATTCATCAATTGTCATTGTATTTAAGTCTTTGGAGACCATAATACTGGTGGTGACCATCTGCAACTTGGAAAGAGGACTTTTTAATATCTTCTCAATTATCCCTCTTTCTAGAACGTCTTCACCTAATGAACTTAGCTGATTAATGAGATTTTGCATCTTTGTGATGTAATCATGAATAGATTCATTACGTTGCATATGAGAATTTTTAAAATTCCTCCTTAATGTTTGCAATTTAGCAAGAACAAAACCTTCATATGTGTTCATTAAGATATATCATGGGTCCTTGGATTGTACAATACCATTCATTCTTGGAAATATAGATTCTTCAACAATGTTTCCTATAAATGAAAGTGCTCCATTATCTTTCTTAGTAGGTTCTTTTGAATATTTCTTATCATCATCACTCATTGCTTTGAATTCATCAATAGAAGACATAGTATATCCATTAGTTATAAGTTCCCATATATTTTTAGTAAAGAATATAGGTTGCATGAGTTTGCTCCGATAAAAATAGTTTGTGTCAACAAGTTTAGGAAATACCACAGTACTTTTGGCCGGTTTGTGTCAACAAATTTAGGCAATACAATAGTGCTTTTCACCATTGAGAGAATGCGAGAGTGTCAAAAATATAAAATACACGAAAGAACACAATGTGTCCCACTTCTACCTAGAACCACTAATGTCCCAAAAAATTAAAACTCAACCACCAACACAAAATATCATTTTATTAACTGAAAAAAAAAAAATAAATAAATAAATAAATAAATAAAATAAAATAAAATAAAAAAAAAAATTATTTTAAAAATTACAATATATATCTCCCTTCACTATTTCAACCTTCTTATATCTCATGGTTTTCTTTAACTTCTCGGCCACCCTCCGCGGTGTGTCATGTTTAACGCTCTCAGTAGCCTATGTATCCCTTTACAAGTAGCCAGGCTAACTGTTTAAGCAGCCATAAATCTGCTATAGCAGAAGTTTTGTAACATATTTTCACTCTATTAATACAAAAGCTTATTTACACCAAAAAAAACCTTCTTATATCTCTTTCATTAAAAAAAAAGAGTTAATTCCCTCGTTTTTTTTGGGTTTACATCTTTATAGAGCCACCTTCTATCTTCCTCTTTAAAAAGGGTTGATTCCACTTTTTACAAGCTTATAAAGCACTTTTTTATAAATAATGTGGTTTGACATGCCCACTTTATTAAACATTCACGTTCACTCTAAATTTTAAATGCACCATAAAAACAAACTTTTAATTTTTAGAAACTCCATGCCCAGCTTGGAAAGACCCTCGTTCAACGAGAATTAAGTAAATTTAATATTCTGAAAACTCCAAACCAATCATTTCTTCAACATCGGTCACCAAAAATTTCACGATCACTCCATGCTCAGATGTTTTGTTCTGCGTACCAAATGAAGTATATTTGCTCATTTAACATCAGAATGAAGAATACAAGGCATAGGAAGGTTGAAAGCAAATGCATATTTTCAAAGCCTGCGGTCAAGAATAAAAAACGTACGCAGGTCTGATCGCTATTACACACAGGGCACAATGTTGGCTTGCTCTAATGGCAGGCTCTTCTCGAACACAGAATGTTCCACGAGAACCCTTCTCCGACACAGATCTATGCAGATTTTCAACACAGATTTTATCCAACTGAGGTTTGCCCCATCGCTGCAGTATCTGCTAATGCATAGGTCGCACGCAGCTCTCCATGCACACATGGCTCTGCGCAGTTCCCACTTCACGCTTTAAAGTTTTGGCTACTACTCTTCAACAATCCAACGATGGTCACACATTTGTGTTCCAACTCTTGCTCCATGAACAGGCTACTCTCTCTTTCTTTCGCAAAACCGTACACAAGGTAAGTCTCAACCTCGCAATGACTCTGATACTAAAAAATACCACATATTTTATTACTAAACTTTATTTTTACAAATATTTTTATTAAAATTTGAATTTTTCAAATTTTATTGCTTCCTCATTCAAAAAGTTGCACCAAAATTAGTCATACACATGCAATAATTTTGAAAAATATTGTGCTAGGGATGCTCAGGTTGACACTGGGTCATTGTGATTAGAGAGAAAAATTAAAAAAACTTGCCTTGAATTTTACTACACAAATTTATTAAATAAAATATATGCATTAATATATCATTTTAGTTAAATTAAATTATCAAATATTAACATTTAAGATATATTATTAATTTAAAATTTAAGTTTGGAGTATGACCCAACACTACTTCTTCGTGGTTTAAAAAAGATAAAATTAAATTTTTAAAAATTTCATTATAAAATATAGTGGAATAAAACTTTATTTTAAATTAAAAATAGCATATAACTATTATCTCATACACCATTAAACCATATATACAAATTTTCACTGGTGTTAAGGTTCCATATCCACGGCATTGTACAAGATCCCGATACTTGGTACATTCCTTAAATGCGTTTAAATGATCGATTCATTGAAGAGGTGGAAAGATCCCATCGAGGATCTTCCTGGTTACTTATACAAACGAGTCTATGGTTTTCACTGTCACATGGGCCCTCATCCGTAGCTCCATGTAGCAACAATCTACGTTGGGAAATGTCAACTCCATCTGACCTTACCATTTGTTTGGGTTGTCTGTCGTTCATCTTTTGCTGGCCATTGGACAGTGGAGCTGAGCTAGGGTTTAACGTAACTAACTCTTGATGTTGAAACCCTAAGCTTCCATTGTTGTCATTTTTCGGTGTTGCGCTACTTTGCGAGGGTTCTGGTTTTTGTGCTTTCCATGAGGAAATGGCCGAGGAGGTCGATAACACTATCCTAGCATCTATAACCCATAGTTCTCCAAACCCAAGCATTAATTTCTGGTGTTGGATGTTAGTTAAGAGCTTAGGCATCGATTTCACAACTGTGCTAAACCTTTCTTGCCATGTTTAGGGGAGGCCTTTACGTTCTGGGCACAACGGAAAATAGCACACTAATAGGGCCATCCGCCACTGGTATGTTCACATAACAAGGCAATTTCTCTTGTTGAAAGGTTGAGCAGATTCACAATGTAGGAGGGTTTATCATTCTAGCTTTTTATTTAACTTAAGGGTTGCAATACTAAAGGTTTTCTCCTATACGTGCACGTCGGTGACTCACTCAAGCTGTGCTCTTAAATCAGGTAAGACCCATTTTGATTTATGGAATGAAACTATGTATAGAATAGTTAATTTATTGATTCGGCCATTAATGACTAACTCGTAAACAATAAACGCAGGTAACCCATCTATCAGAGGGATTTCGATTTGGGACCGCATAGAACTGATGGCGTTTCCATGGCTTTTCAGGTTGGAATGAATCCGTGTGCTCCGATCACAATTAAATTTATTCGAGGGTTTAAGATGAGGGTTTGAGAGAAAGAGGGTTTCTCTGATGACGCAATAGGGCAGCTTTTAGTTAGACACTTGTAGTCTTGAACTAAAATGTTCTAGTTTGTTTGTCTAGCCACGACTATCGTCTTTTCTTCGGTTTTTTATATTTCATTTTGCAATGTTTAAAGGCCTTCGATCCTGTCTCGGGACATGTTGTATAAACACTGTAATTATTGTTTTTCTTAGATTTGAAAGGAAATTGATAAAGCTATAATTTAGCTATCTTGTTGACTTCATTATTGTCTGGTCTATTATATTGAAACAATTATAAACTCTTCTCTTCTTTCTCCTCTTACGGTGTTAAGAAGGAATTACCGTGCTTTTTCTTATTTGCATTCTTGTGTTAATTTCTACAGCAGAATTCCTACAAGAATCACAGGTTTTGATATATTTATTTATATGTATGTGAATTACCTATGATGTCCTTTATTTTTTTTTCTAAGGTTAATCTATTGATATGATACAAAAAATAATTACAGATTATCCGGGTCGTAAAGGGTCTCGACCTTAATCAACACGCAACCGTGAAAATTGTCTGAGACTGCACCTACAAAGGGGAAACCAGTCCAAAAGAAGAAATGTCCAAAATGCAACCAGATTTAACCCGTAGTTTTCCTGATGAGACCAACCCATCAAAACCAACAACAAAACCACCTAGAAAAACAACAGATTGTCCTGACTGGACCAACCAACTAGCAGATTACCCTGAGGACACATAAGCAAAACAAAAACTAGACCCAGAACTAAATGAAATGCCACCTAGCAGAAGTGACACACGCCATAAGGTCAGATGGAGTAGGTTCCTCCATGATCGGACATGCCCAGTCATCCGAGTTGTCTGCGTTGCCACGTCCCGCTTCCTGAAGTCCTTCCTCCCTGCTTCCAGTCTCCACTTGCGGGCTCGACGTGTCCTCCAAATGCCTTTCCATGGCCCGCGTTTCACGTGGAATGCCCAAATCATCATGCAAACTGCCAACAATGGCTTTCCCATGTCTTCTGTTCCAACCTCCATTACCTTCTAGCTCGTTATTGTTGTCTCTGTTCTAGCTTGGGCCCGCTCTGTTCATCTCCTCCATGGACACAATCATGGGAATGTACTGCTCAGTCTCTTCAGAAATGGAGGTGGAGATGGTGGCAACAATATCCGGGCAATTCAGAGTGCTATAGAACCAGAACTATGTCGTGTGAGGGACCTGACGCAGAGGCAGAGGAAAGGTAGCAGTGCGGACTGCCGCCTCATCGCATCTAGAGAAATGGAGGCAGGCTTTGCCTCTACCACTTCTAGTATTCAGATACTGACCTACAAGACTTTAATGGCGGGGATTTTTAGCTGAGGAGGAAGGGGAAGCCGAATTGTGGCTATGCAAAGTAGCGGAGCGAGAGCCACTGCCTCGCGTGCCACCTCGATGGTTGTGCATACGATGGTGAACCATGGTGGAGATTGGAGCAGTTGAAGAGTCAAGGGGGGTGGAGGAGGAATTGACAGTAGAATTTTGTGCAGAGGTTACAAAGTGCTGAGGGACAAGAGCAGAGTTGCAGAGGTTTGTACGGGAATGATGGAAGCCACTACCCAGGTCAAGACAGCACACAATCCAGCATCTACGCCCAGTGCTAGTTCACTCAGTTGGCTCTTCCGCTTGCGGAGTGCAAGCACAATGAAACAGGGGCAAAGTGACTGGAATGTTCTCTAGCTCCATGGTTATGCAGGTAATGGCCTTGCATCGGCTAGAGTAGGCATTAAATGCTGCCTACTAGGTGCCATGAATATCATTCATGTTGATCTTGGGATGGTTGCAGAGGGCCATGTGGCCGCCTCACCCGTCGTCGCCTCGTCTCATCACCAAACTCGCCTTAATTACCACCCGCATGCGGGGCCTATGGTGTCCTTTATTAATGTCATTATGCTAAGATGATTAATCGTTATTTCTTCTATGTTCGTTAATAGTTACAACTTACACATATTTCTATGGATAGATTGTAACACAACAACAATAGATTAAAAGTAAATAATTGTGTTCAAGTAGGGTTCTATACCAGTGTGTTGTATTTCTTGATTTCATTCGTGCGATAGATGGATACTGTGAATAGCAGTTGTCTATAATGGGACTTTTTGAAAGCTTTTCCGTTGGGTTTTTCCGATGAAAATCCGGCAGCAATTTATTGGAATCGCAGGTTTGATAGCTAGTTTCTACCCAATCAAAGTGTCCCAGGGGTTTTTCAGGGTGCTGAATCCAAATATGCAGTTAAAAAACCATTTTAATGACAACAAATCAATATTTAACCTCAATTTCTTCTGCCGGATTCCGTCACCGGAATCTCCAAAAAGTCGCATTATAGACAACTCCCATAAATACTATTACTAATAAAATTAATAAATAAATAAAAAGAGAGGATAATCCTCTCTAATGAAAATTAAGAAAAGGACAACCTGGACATGATAGTTTTTCAAATAGTCTGAAGCATCAAACTTTTAAAGGAATTTATTGTTGAACTATATCAATGGCTTGTAGAATATATATAGAATGTAATTGTCCTGTAGATATGAATATTTATCTTACAGGTTAACAAACATTATACTGTAGCTCTTAACAAATAAAATACAGGCGGTAATACATAATGTAGATGTAAATGTTCTTCGAATATCCAGAAGATGATTTGCTAACTCATGTTGACAAGAAAGTTACACCTATATTCACAGGGAGTTGTCTATAATGCGACTTTTTGGAGATTCCGGTGACGGAATCCGGCGGAAGAAATTGAGGTTAAATCTTGATTTGTTGCCGTTAAAATGGTTTTTTAACTGCATATTTGGATTTAGCACCCTGAAAACCCCTGGGACACTTTGATTGGGCAGAAACTAGCTATCAAACCTGCGATTCCAATAAATTGCTGCTGGATTTTCACCGGAAAAACCCACCGAAAAAGCTTTCAAAAAGTCGCATTATAGACAACTGCGTATTTATGTATTCTTATAAGGAATTTATTTATTTATCACTATTACTATTATCATTATTGGTATTATTATATTATTATTTTATGTATTTTTATTTATTTATTTATTTTAAAGAGGAAACCCCTTCTCTTTTATTTTTATACATTGTTAATAATTTTATTGTACTATTATTTATTGTTCACTCTTAAATATTTTTATTATTTTTAATTTTTAATTCTTTTAACCTTTCCATTTAATTTATTTTTTAATTTCTATAAGTATTATTATTTATTTATTAATTATCATTGTTGATATTATTGTTTCAATTAGTTTATTTTTAAATTTTTATTAGTATCATTCTTATTGTTCATTATCAACAGGTTTATTTTATATTTATAATTTTTTTTCCTTAGTAATAATTTATAATCCTTGTTATTTTTCCAAATCGGATAATCAAATAAATATATAAACAATAATAAGTAAATAAATAAGGGAATTAATAAATAAATATCAAATTAAAAATAATTAATAATTATTATTAATTATTTAAACGAAGTAAAATATTCCCTCTCGTAATCAAATATAGCCGTTTAGTTAAATTATAATAATATATAAATAAATAAATATAAATTTTCCTTCCGTAGTCAAATTTGGTCGTTTTCCTTCAGTAGTTAGAATGACCTATTTTCCAATTTAGCCTTCTTCCGAAATCTATCTCTTCATCTTATCCTGAAGATAAACCACAATGACTTGTTCTACGTGTCGACCTAATATTTGCAATATGATTTTTTTTTTTTTTTTTCTGAAAGTCACTATTAAAATTTATCCTAAATTTAACTATATACATTCTCAACAATTAAATTTGTATAACCATTCACATTTGAATTACTTCCCAGAAGTTATAAATCATTCTAAAACTATAAATTAAATATCTTGTTCATACTTCAGGGTATCAATACTGAACTAATATCCCATGCATACTTCACGGTATCAATCCTAACATACAAACATCACTTAAATTATAGAAGCATCACTTGCGCTACAATGCCCACCCTTAATCTGTTAACATCCACGAGTATACCTTTTTCCCACCTCTGAACTGATGATTCCATGAATAGTTTATCCCACATCATGCTGTCCACATACCATGAAATATTCGATATACCCTTTTCCCACATATCCACTAACGATTCCATGAATGGCTTATCCCAGAGCATGCGATCGAATTCATGGACAATTTGCACAGACGGTAGGTATTTCAAAGTCAGCACTTTTTATTCATTATATATATGGTAGGTATCAATAAATTGTTGCCGCATTTTTATTGGAAAAAACTACAGGAAAAGCTTTCAAAAAGTCGCATTATAGACAACTGCAAAAAGTGGGCAGAAACTAGAGGGAAATAGAACATGAAAAAACCAAGACAAAGATGAGGAAAACCAAGAAGAGAGGGAGGAATCCAACAACTACTAATTTTCAAGCCGTCATCAATATTAATATTATTAAAAAACTTCTCAATTTTAATGCTTCGCTAAACTATTTAAATAATAATGAATAATAATCTAATTATAAAATAATACAATCCTATTAATATTATTAAAAAAACTCTCAATTTCA
>APFE030750717.1:106032-149600 GCA_000404065.3 Pinus taeda | reverse complement strand
TTTCTTTCTTCGGGGCATCAATTACTAATAATAATGCTTCACTATGCCCTTTGAATTCCTTCAAAATAATTTTTCAAACCAAGCTTAAGCAAACATTTAAAAAAATATACACACCTTTTTTCGATTTGTACGAGCTCGATATTGCCTCTAATGTATCTCTGTAATTTCGGATCATCCAGTGCTGAAATTGTGACTTGCGGTAGCCCTCTGTGTCCTCTTTCCAATGCCACCAGCCTGACCCCAAATGGATTCTCCAATGAAGAGTTATGCCAAATCTCCCACAGTGACCTGATTATAGACTAATTCAATAGAGAGAACTTGTACGACGTGCCCCGCATCCCTCTTTTGACCTTTGGCTCTGAAAAATATATACAAGAAACTACAGTCTGTTCTCTTTATGTACCTTCTTACAAAATTTCAATCTGATGCTCAGAGAGAAACTTATGACGATTTTCCCCAGGTCACTTGTTTTGAATGTAATTCAGGATTCTACAAAAGGACCAACTTCCTCAATTCAATCTTCGAAAATATAGTGCGAAAAGCTATGAAATTCGGACTTGAGATTCAGTGCGATGTCTTCTCAAATGGGTTTTTTTTAGCTTCTGAAACGTCGCAGAAAAAAAAGTTATAGCGAATATGCCACGATGACCTGTTTGGAGCAGCGAAACCCTAGAATCCAAAGCTCTGATACCAAATGTTATGAAACCAGCTCAAGAAAAGATAGAAAAGATAGATCAACGCCTTAGAATTCAGCCTCTTCGAGGGGGAAACCTCCTTTACATTACATAAATGAACAATTCTTGGATGATTCAAATGACAAAACCTCCTTTCTATATATAGGAGTCTAAGGAGTCACAATATAACCCAGCCGACCTAACAATAATAATATAAAGCCACAAAAATAACAATAGAGGGATTCTATGGGGCACAATAATAAAAATATGGGGACAATAGGGGCACAACAATATTAATGAGGGGTACAACTACAATAGTAATGGGGTAATCACTAGTATTATAGGGACCCAACACTATTGGTTATTAACCCATGGATGCACTTAGTTTTAACAAAAAGGTCATTGAAGTAGTGATCTTATTACATTGTGCATTGAAAATAGATATGGATCATTATTATGCCATAATGATGAATTTATATGGAAAGTCTATGGCTATTACACTTCTTACCTATGATTGAAGGAATTGCATCCATCATACACTTATTCAAAATATCTTGTAAAGAGAGAAGTACATAAGAAAAGGGAAAAACAACATACCAACCCATGGAGCCATATTGAAGCACCTAACTAGAGAGATAATATAGTTGGGAAAAAAGGTAGGAAGAAAGCAACCTTGAAATGACCAATTTATTCTTCTCTATATATCACATTAGTCATCACTTGAATGATCCTGGAACCATTATATATTGCAGTGTATTCTCTTTGGAAGTGAAAAAAAAATTATTATGTGATAAGACACACTATCATTTTATGAATATGAGTGGAGTATCAATACTTAGCTACCTAGCTAGTATTCTACTAAAAAAAGTTGATGGAAGAGAGAACATGTCAACTACAGATTTGATGGGTGGATTTTTTAGAAAAAAAAAATTGGGAAAAAGTTTCCTTCTTACTCTATTAATGGTTCAATTGTGTGGGTGTTTCAGTTATTACCCCATTTCTTTCAACGAGTAAGATGCTCCTCATGAAAATGTAGCGGTGTCTCCATTAATTTAACATGCCTATTGAAGTCTAGATAGCATAAAACCTTTAAGAAGATCCATTGTTGGTATAATTAGTGGAAATTTAGTTTATAGGCATAGACAAATATAATGAAGATGAAGTTTGGTGAAAGAAATTTCTTTATATTTAATAATTTTTTGTGCTTATAAATTTTATAATTGGTAACTTGCACTACAACATATGGTGCCTATGTTTGATGGAGATTTTTGACAATACAGATAAAATAAATATTACCATCGAAAATTACTAAGGAAACATCATTTTTTTTAGTATCTTTGTGCATTGATGTTTTTTAGACATCAGACTATTGGTGTTTGTTGCAAGACTTGTGACAACTCTTCGATAGTTTTTAATAGTGCTTTCCATCTTACTCCATTAGTGGTACAATTGTGTGGGTGTTTTAGTTCTTACTACATTTCTTTCAACGAATAAGATGATCCTCATGAAAATGTAGTGTTGTCTCCATTAATTCAACATATGGTGTCTATGTTCGATGGGGAGTTTTGATGATATTGATAAAATCAATCATATGGTCAAAAATTACTAAGGAATTATCAAATTTATTTTATTTTATTTTATTATCTTTGTGCCTTAATGTTTGTTAGACATCTAACTATCATTGCTTGTTTCAATACTTGTGACAACCCTTTGATAATTTGTAATAATGTTTTCCTTCTTAATCTATTAGTGGTTTAATTGTGTGGGTGTTTTAGTTAGTACTCCATTTCCTTCAACGCATAAGATGATCCTAATGAAAATGTAGTAGTGTATCCATTAATTCAACATGCCTATTGAGAATCTAGATAGCATATGACCTTTAAAAGGATCTATCGTTGGTATAATTAGTGGAAATTTAGCCTATAGGTATAAACCCATATAGTGAAGATGAAGTTTGGTGAAATATTTTTATTTATATTTCATAATTTTTTGTGTTTATGAATCTTATAATTTGTAACTTGCACTACTACATATGGTGTCTATGTTCGATGGGGAGTTTTGACAATACAAATAAAATCAATTGTGCCTTTGAAAAGTACTAAGGAATTATAAAAAATTTATGGCTTGCATATTAGGTTTAAATATTACGAGTGTGTGTTTGTTTGTGTGTGTGTGTGATGCAATATATAGAAGATATCATGGTATGATTTTATTCATAGTTGGTGTTCTTGGTCAACTTGATGAATTCCATGTATATTGATTGCATGTACAAGCATGCATAAAGTTGAGGCTGAATGTTTGGATATAAGAAAAAATTATTTGTGAATCCACACGAATGATTGATATTTTAGTTTTTATATCTATAAGAAATATGGAAAATTACATGGTTGTAGAAAAGTTGTACATATTCCTATTCCTTTATTTGTGCAATTGGAAAGTTAAAAACCTTGTTGTGCATAACGACCAAAAATTTTGTTGTGAAACAAAGAGGCCAAATTGTTTAAATAGAGAATGCACGTTAACTTAAGGGAAATGCACTCCCAATGGTGAATTTTGTATGATGAGATGATGGATATAAAGACTATTGAGTGAAGCATCCTTTAAGATGAGATATATATTCCTTAAGAAGAAAAATGCACACTCAAAATGAAAATTATATGTCTTCCACATGAAAACATGGCATGTTGTAAAATGCATGCCTTAGAGTGAATATGCAAGGCTTGCATTAGGATTTGCATGATAACTTATTGAAATAATATTGTTAGTTAAAACTCATATCTCTAGATGAATTATGTACATTATGTACACCATCCTTATGAAATTTCATGGAAACACGATATTGAGAAAAATGCACACCTTGCTAGGGAAATGTGCACTCCCTCAAGTGAAAATGCATGTTGAATGCATGGAATGGTTTTTGTACATGTTAAGAAAGAATACGCAACCTTTGATAAGGACAATTGCATGGCCTTGACTTTATGTGAAAACATATAATTACATAAGCATTAATTTATGCTTCCTTAGCCACACAAATGGTCTTCATGAGAAGAAAATTGAAAATCAATGGTAATCCATTATGAGATCAAGATGCTGCTATGACATTTCTTATAACAAAAATGAATCCAAGTATGACAATGTCTTTAAAACATACTTAGGTATATTACCTAGTTACACTGCATATAAGTTGTAACTTATATTCAGGGTTGTACAACATCTTTCAATAATTTTCACTAAGTGTTAAACAAACCTAGATTCATCTTAACTCCAAACCTACCAAGTGTCGAGAAGGATTAAATATCTTTTCACTCTAAAAGATGTTTGCATATTAATAGATTTTATTCCTCTCAGCACTTGGTAGATCCGAAGTTAAGATGGATCTAGGCTAATATAATATATATGTATATATATATATATATATGTGTGTGTGTGTGTGTGTGTGTGTGTGTGTGTGTGTGTGTGTGCATATGCATATGCATATGCATATGTATATGTATATGTACACACACACACACACACACACACACACACACACACACACACACATATATATATCCTATTGGCAAAACCATGTGATGTCAAACTTGGAGTCAAAAATTGTCAATGGTAAATTGACTATTTTACCTCAATTTATTTTAATTATTAATTTTTATTTTTATTTTTATTTTTATTTTTATTTTTATTTTATTTATTTTTTATATATTATTTATATTTATTTATTTATTTATTATTTTTTTATTTTTTTTTTTTTTTTTTTTTTTTTTTTATTATTTTTTTTTTTTTATGTGATTTGGTCGAGTCAAAATGCTTACATACATAACCAAACAGGACAGAACATTGCAACGTCTCTTCCACACTTGGCTAGAGAATGCCTTCTTGACCCAAAAACAAAACAACACATGGTCATAACACATTGAATTATGTTTTCAAGTAAGGCCATTTTCAAACATGTCATACACACACACCACATACACACACACACACATACATATATACCATTGGCAAAACCATGTGATGTCAAACTTGGAGTCAAAAATTGTCAATGGTAAATTGACTATTTTACCTCAATTTTATTTTAATTATTAAACTTCTTTTTTTTTCTTTTTCTTTTTTTATGTGATTTGGTCGAGTCAAAATGCTTACATAACATAACCAAACAGGACAGAACATTGCAACGTCTCTTCCACACTTGGCTAGAGAATGCCTCTTGACCCAAAAACAAAACAACACATGGTCATAACACATTGAATTATGTTTTCAAGTAAGGCCATTTTCAAACATGTCATAATCTCAACTTACTGGTAGGTTAACTAAACAAGATTTTGTAGGTAATTACACACTCTAAAAAATAAACAAATGGAATTGAATAGTGAGAAGAAGTATGAACATGTATGAATACATATAGTTTGTAATTATTTCATTCATTACTTTTAAAAGAATATTCTTTAAAATGGCTTCAGTTGTTTTTTTGTTGTTGTCGTCTTTGGTCCTCTTCAGGGATTTGTTTGTTGGTGCACATTGTGGGGCTTATGCCAGTTTTTTTCTAGGGCTTTTCTAGCTTGTTCTTTGCCACCCATTTTCGGGCTTGTTATTTTGTCTATTAGGCAGCATATGCCCTGTTTCCCGAAGGCTGTCTCAACCCTATTTCGTTGGAATTGTTCAGTGGTTTTATGAGCCATTTTGTAATGGTTTTCGCTCATTGTTGGGATTGTATGTGCAGAATCTATGGATTTCATGCTATCCTTTTGGGTTCCTCTAGTTGGCAATTGCCATATTTTGTCTGTATTTTCTAGAATTGTGTCTTCCATATGCAAAATGTAAATTTTCCTCCTCTCGTTGAATAAAATTAGGTGTTGTTTTTCTACAAGGAAAAAAAGAAAATTATTAAAAAATATTATAAAGGAGGAGAAGAAAATTATACAATGGGACTTCATAAGCCCTCTCCAACATCAAAGAAAATCATGTGTAAGAATTAAAACTATAAAAACAATTGGAAGAGGCTCAATATATGCCTTTTGGCACTTAACTGCATGATCAAGAGCTATCCAAGGAGTAATTGTCATTTTAATAGACCAAATCTAATGGCATGCAATGTTTGAACCAATGGTTCTTAGTCATCATTGATACCTTTAGTATTGCTATCGATAAAATAAGAAAAGGTTCCAATACAATGGTTTCAAATCATATTACTATTTTCCACAAGTCACACTTTGATTGATAGTAGGTTGGAATATTACATTTCAATATTTCTCAAACTTTGATTTGATACTGGTTTTGGCTACACTTGATATTCTGTTTTCAGTTCCCTCACATGATTATGTCAACCTTTCCAAGAAAAAATATAAAAGCGCAAATACCTTCATGTTTTGGTTTACCTATATGATAAGAATATATAGATGTACCTAGTCTACTGCTGGTCAAAGAGTAGTTTTCCAAGTAAACTTTCCAAACATTTGTAATCTTTTTAAGCTTTTGATATGTGTTTTATTTGGAAACATTTAGAAGACAAAATGCATCAATTTCACTTTGTTATGGCTTGTATCATTGCATTGAAGTGAGCTCGATAACGATTTTTGATGATGTATATAAAATCAATCAAGATGTTGGAAATTACTAAGTAATTATCAATTTTTTTTCATTTATTCTCTTTGTTCCCCGACATTGAGACAATTGAGTTTGATTGTTTGGATGTAAGAACATACTTCTTTATGAATATATAAGGCTATTTGGTATTTTGGTTTGTATATCTACAAGAAAGATCATGATTTATAGGTTTATAAAATTTGTACATCTGAATATACTTTTTTTGTGCAAATGGAAAGTAAAAACACTTTGATGGGAAAAAAGACAAAAAAAATTTGTTGTTGGACAAAGAGGAAAAGCATTTAAATTTTCCTTCTTAAAAGGTATGCAAATTTATGGAAAATGCACTTCTAGTAGTGGATTTTCTATGATGAGATGGTGGATATATATGCTATTTAGTAATGCATTCCTTATGATAAGATATATATTCCTTAAGGAGGAATTGCATGCTCAAAATGAAAATTATGTGTTTTTTGCTTGAAAACAAGGCATGTTGTAAGATGGATGCCATCGAGTGAACAATGCAAGCCTTATGTTAGGTTTGCATGATAACTTTTTGAAATTATAATTATAGCTAAAATTCATATCTTGACATGAATTATGTACATTATGCACATTGTCCTTATGAAATTTCATCTAAACAGGGCATTCAAAAAAACGCATGCTCTATTGAAGAAAATTGCATGCCCTAAAGTGAAAATGCATGTTGAATTAATAGAATGGTTTTTGTGCATGTTAAGGAAGAATATGCACACCTTGATCAAATTAAATGCATGCTTTCTTTATAAAAATTCATTCCTTTGACATAATTGTGTAAACCCTAATTGATTCTTCCTTAGCCGTATGAATGGTCTTCATGGGAAGAAGATTGAAAAAAATCCTGGTATTCATGTTTTGTAGCTTTAAGATGGCATAAAACCTAAATGGTCTTCCTTAGCCCATATGTATTCTTACATTTATAACTCTAAAATGCTTTAAAAGTTTATTGAAATTTTTTTATACACATCCATCACTATTCTCATCTTGTTTTCAAGATGCTAGAGTAAAACATAAGTGGTGAGAAGACATGGCATTTAAAAAAAATAAAAAAAATTATCTTCCTTATTTATTATTAGATTCTAGTTCAACAATTCTTAATTGGGACAAATATTGAGGGGTTTACCAGGACCATAACCTCAATCATGGATGCATGATACCTTATGAAGGATTTTGGAAGTCATTATCTAGCCCATAATGAGAAATCTACTTCTAATTTGGTTGCCATATCTCTTTGTGAGTTTTGTTTGAAAATATTATTCTAATTGTAATTATTTATTTCCAAGATGGTGAACTTACTGTGATTACTAGTGAGTCTTAAAATTACCATGTTTTGACATGTTCATTTCCTTGTTTCTAATCCATTTTCATATACTAGTAATCTTATATTAGCCCATTTTAATGCTTATATGCAAGTTTTAAGATTTAGGTGCTTCCAACTACATTTCTAACATTTCTAAGTATTTCTTTGAATTGTGATTAGCATTTGGGAGAATTAGTGTAGTATGTATTTTCTTTTAAATTAATTGTTGACATGTGAACAAGTTGCTATAGGAATGGGTCCACAAGCTAGGAGGTTGAAGAGATTTGAGTTAGTGATGCAAATAATTTGTAGATCAATGTATTGAAAATATAACATGCCATGGAGGAGGAGATATACTACCTCTAATCATGTAGCCACTCGGGGAAGATAATGCAACAAATATTTCATGGTTTCAATTATTGGAAGGAATATTTCAATGTGCCCAAGTCGGTATATATTTATATATTAGTTTCAAGAAAGCTCATGTAAAAAAGAGAGTGTCAACTTTATTTCAAAGGGAGGACTCTTAGAGAACATGGTCAAAATTATTATGACATAAAATTCAAATTTCATGAGGTCTTGCTCCAATTCCAATTGTAGTTTTACTATGGTGGTGCGTCATTTAGTTTGATTTATGCTGTTGTGGTCTTGATTCAGTGCCCTATTCTTGGAGAAAAATCTCACTCCATAGAGAAAATAATTGTATATATTGGTAAAGGATTTAATTCCTTGTGTGAGTTTCCCTATCTATGCACCTTTATTTCCTTTATAGTTAATTTCATTTTTAAGCAAGTGCATTTTATTTTTATGAAATGACATTTTCAATTCATAGTTTAGCTTTTACAAAAGCTTGCAAACAACAAGAGTTTTGATATGTAGAAAAATTAATTACCTAAACCATGCAAGAATTTTTTATGGTGATAGCAAGGTTCCCATTAACATGATCTATCTATACATGCACTATCTATGAAGGTGAACATACAATGAAAATTTTCCCATCCTTACCTGGTCTCAAGGAAATTTACTAAGGAAAAAATCAAGCTATAGAAAAATTGAATGCACTAGCACCAAAGAAGCCTTTGCAAATAGGACCTTCAAGTCTAAATTCATACCATACACCTAAAAATTCTCATCATTTTTCTAGAAACCAATATTTTCTCAATTTATGAGCCCTCTTATGCCTTGATATACATATGTTCCACAACAAGTCCAAAACCATCATTGGAAGTAGGGATGACAAGGGCCTTATTATAACAATTTGCTTGGTTTTTACTATACTTTACCACCAAAACAATAATATTTTGCACCATTCCAATAGTCATATCCTCAAACTTAATAGCCTTGAATAATTACACCACCACAACTATTGCAATTATCACAACCACCATTTTCCCAACCTCAAAGCCCGACATAACTACCTGCTCATCTGATTTATAATGCTTATAAAAAAAATACTAACTTAATAGTTTTTTAAGGTTGAGTTGCCTCCCTTCCCCACATATGTGATCATAGCATTTGGATTGCAAGATATCCAACTGGGGTAAGGGAAGGTTCTCAATAAAAACAAAGACTTTCCAATTATCATTGAAGAAGAATAAAAGGAGGAAAATACTGATGAAAAAAACAATAACAAATAAATAAACAAACTCCTAAAAATGTGGAGTCTTCACCATCATCTAGTGCACCTCCCTACCCAAAAAGGATGATCCTAGAAAAGCCTATCGAGCGCCTTGAATTTGACCTAGTTTCAAAATTAAGATGTCTTTGCATCAAAGTCCCTTTGTTATAAGCTCTTAAGGACATCTTGATTTATGCTGAAACTATTAGGGATATTTTCCTTACAAAACTATGAAGGAATAAGATAGACTCATAAACCTTTTTTTGTTGTTGGGAGAATCGATGATTTAATGTCAGGATGAGTCGTTATGGAAAAATATATGGATCCAACAACCTAGTCGTTTTGGTACATGTTGGAGGAGCGAGTTGGCTCAACCGACTAGCCCTAAGTTATTTCGACAAATATTCATTGTAATGAAGGCTAACTAATGATAGACTAAGTAACATGTTTGGTCAGATAGTTAGACTAGCATAAATGTCCTGACAAGTCTATATATATTTATATCTGTATACGATGTAACAGTTCTAGTTCTAGTTCTGGTTTGACATATAATAAGATATATATCTGCTCTTCTATTGGTTCTCCATTACTGTGTCTCTTTACATATTTGCATATTATTATCATGTGTTTACTTGATGTCTGTCTACTATGTGCGCTTTTCACTAGATTACAACATTAGTTCCATGGTCGATAGTTATAACTCGAGTCATAGAACATGAGAGCATAAATGTTAAAATTATAAGAGATACAACAATGGTGGGAGGAAAAGATCAATAATTATTTGAATAAATATACACATAGAAACAACCTAACAATTTCAGAAGCCAAAGCTAATTTCTTTACAGAAGCACATGAACGCTTTATAGAAGGTGACCTACTCGAAATCAAGAAGTACCTCGACCACATTGCCCATGAAAAACCCTCATAATGAAAATGATGCTTGACTGCTACTCAGACTATTGAACGATGATCAGGAAAAATTACATGAGTGGCTTGAGTCCATTCTTAAATATTATTGTGAAGAGAAAGCGGTAGAAGACTGAGCCTCCATCAAACGTATCAAGACCCTATTCTATGACAACCCACATGACGATTTATTTTTCACAATTCCTACCCTTTTACACAAGTTGCTTCTTGAAAAAGGTGCAAGACATACTTTTGAGTATCGAACACCATTAAGGATACTAGCTAATACTGATTGGAAGAAATATCAAACCCAGTGGCGAAAAATTCTTGACACTTGGTGTAATGATACAAAGGAAACATGAGATTATTTCCTAAGAAAATAATCATGGTCGACGGATACGTCTCCCTGAACTGACACTAAGTCGGCTTAGCATTGGGGGGGGGGGGGGGGGTGTAATGGATTGTGATAAATAAAGAAGAAAAATAAAAAAGAAAGAAATAATTTTGGATAAGTACGTATAAACGACAAGGATGGAATAAAGAAAGTCAACAATTAGGAAAGAAAAACAAGAAGATAACCAAACAAATAGTGAATGACAATATAAACAATTGTCTGATACACAAAAAATAGCATGGGACAAGAGACAACAATGATGAGAGAAAATTAGAAAATAAGAATACTAGAGGAAAAGAATGTTGAATTAGGAGCATGAGAGCGAAGATTCATGGGACTCCTCAGAAGAGTTGAGAAGCATAGCACCGTCTGCATCAATAGATAATGAAGGTATACTAATAACACCTAGAGATGAAGTAGATGCTATGGAAGTTGACGACTCTGGTATAGAAATAAGAACAAATCTGACTATAGTGATAGTTAGTCCCAATGTTCAAGAATTTCTTCTGTCGTGAAATTATTTAGAAATACCTGTAGTATGGTATAACGAACAAGAACAAAGAAACTTTCAAGTGACATAAAACTATCAATAAAATAATAATAATGAAGCATAAAAGTACTTCTCCAACTGAGTAATCTCACGAGCGTACCCCCTTGCCATAACTCCCATCTATTGAGAAAACCCAAAGCACATAAGTGGTTGATGAAGAGTCGCGACCTCGAGAAAACCAGTTTAGAGAATATATAGATAAGGCGTGCTAGATTTATGAATCATTATCACAAGTTATCATCGACAAAGAAGAAAATAAGAAAACACAATCTTAAAACAAGTCTAATAGTACCAACCTTTTAAGTAAAGGTCTATAATCTCCACCGCCATGACCACCTTTAGTCAAAATGGGTTTGAACCACATACCCATCAACGAAGGTGATGAAGACCCAAAAATGCATTGGTTTGTCTATGAAAATTGGACCGCGAATGATATAACCGATGAAGATAGGCAAATGGCGTATATCACTGCAGCCTTAAGGAAATAAGCATTAACATGTTTTATGAACCCCACATAAAAAACAACCTATGTCAAAAAGTGAAATCAAAACTAACCTTCTTACATTCTTTAAAGCACAAGCTGTCAAGCATCTTACAACCGATAAATTAAAAGAAATCAAGAAAAGATCGAATGAATCTGTAGGTGAGTATGATAAATGGTTCAAATATTTACTAAGCCAGATTCCATATACCATCGATGAACATATTTTAGTTCAATGGTATGTGACTAGTCTATTATAGAAAATACAATGTCTGTTTCGAATGCACAAAGTTAAAAACTATGAAGAGGTATTGAAATTAGCACAACGAATTGAGAAAGACGATGAAGGCCAGGTGATTATCTCATCAAATGATAACAAACTTGAAGATAAATTAGACGATTTGCAAAACTCTATAATGCAATTGACACTCCAAAAGAGCCATCTTTGGTGTACTAATTGTCACAGGGAAGAAAATATGAAAGATACTTGTAAATTTGTAGATTATTTTGACCAAGATGTTCGAAGGATATAGTTTGACATGTATTATGATATCTACCAGGTTGCCTCTAACCACTCGAATAAATATTTCTAGTACAATCTATGAAATCCCAAGCCGAAGTGGTGTGTTATCTATGAAGATAATGTGTATTCCACCTAGGAGTGTCCACTTAATAGAAAAAGTAAACCTAATTACCATGTTGTCTATCATAATCAAGCTATCGACCAATTCAATGAATCACCACCCTTCGGTGGAATAGGACAAGGTCGAGGAGGCTATGGTGGATGAGGAGGAGGAAATAATGGTAGGGGATGTGGTCGTGGTCGAGGCCAAGGAAGATTTTACTGCTATACCTGTTGGAAAGAAGGGAACATTTCTACAAAGTGCCCCTTGAAAGATAAAATTGACTTGCGCTTTTGTAATATGTGTGGTCTGGGTGATCATTGTTTATAATATTTCCCTAAAATTATTGAGAAAATCTTAAACAAAAGACTATTAATTTGTTACAAACAATACCCAAGCACAAGATTTTAAATTCAAAAAACCTTCATGTAGTCACAAAGTCTGGAGCAGGGAGAAATAATAACAATCAAGACCACCAAGTGATTCGACCAATCAAGAATACGACGAAATATCTTGGTATGCAAGGACAAAATGATAGCATGCAAAAAAATTTCGAATTCTTTAGGAAAGAAACTGAACAACAATGACTATCTAAGGGTCTAATATTGGAAGAATCTCTTGAACTATTAAAAGAATAAAATTATGTTTCTTTCTTGGGATATTTGTCGAATATGCTGAAAAATTGCAATGGAAATAGAGAAAAAGGAAAAAATGTTTCAGAACTCTCACAAAGAAATCAATTAGAAGACCATGATCCATAAGTCGACTCAGAAATAAATGGATATATGGTTAGACAAGTTGTGGTGGACTTTGGTTCATAGGTAAATATCATTCCAAGAGAGACATTGATTAATATGGGTCCATCGAACTTGCAAATAATGACTAATTATCTTAAACTAGCCGACCAAAGATTTATTGAACCAATAGGGACGCTCAGACATGTACGAATTTCCATAATGGGGATATCGACGATAGTCGACTTTGAAATCATCGACTTGGTCGATGAAATCCCTGCGTATCCAACATTAGTCCGTCGACCATGGGGATGAAAACTGAAGGCAACGATATCATTGGAAAAAGATAGAATTAAGTTAAAATGGAATAATAAAAATATTATTATCCCTTTAGATACCTATGAAGGAAATTTGTGGGTTGAAGCTTCTCATGAAGAAGCTGAACTAAAACAACTTTATCAAGTACTGCATGAGGATCATGACAACGTTGAACCAAAAAATGATGGTGAAATTCTGATAGGATCTCCACTTTCCATCAGGTAGAATTCTAAAATGGAGCTTTATGAATGTGTTGTGGCCAGCAACAACCCCCCTTTTTATTTAGTTTTAGCAATAAAGCTAAATAAATGGGGACCCTTCTAAAAAAATAAAAACTAGCACTTATGTTTCCCTTTGAATAAAACATGATATCATAAACTTAGGAAAACACCCGCTAAACCTAAAAAAATTAAGTTTTATGATAAGTTTTGAATAAAATCATTCTCTTAACAATAAAACATCGCATCACAAAAGATAATGGAGGACATCATATAAACAAGCTTTCAAAATTGCGAAAACGCGATGCGAGATCGCACGCCTTAAAGACTCATCACACATCGTGAATTTCATATGCCGCAAGTATCACCTAAAGTAAAATACCCTGATCTGGCGATATGTGATAAGGCGTCTCGCAAATCGCATCTCGCAGACACATAAGGTGATAAATGATTGTTGACAAAATGATTAGCAATATTGTGATCTGCAATATTGAAAAGCAAATCGCAAAATCGCTTTATCGCATATCTATAGGGCTCATCGTTTAATAAAGTTTTTCTCGTAATCCGATACCAAGTTATTGGCATTAATGTCAATTTGATGGTTAGTTGATGGTCATTTATGAGATAAGATTTAAATCTAACTGAAAGGTTATTTCACATAGGGTGGTATATTTGATATGATTTCAGAATTAAAGAGCTTTCCCATCACCTCATCTCTTACCATTATTCTTTCCTTGCTTGTAAATTTGCAGGAGTGGCAAGCAGATTAATATACGCAGTAGTGTGCAAAACGTAATGGGAAAGAAGGGAAAAGCTCCGGTTGCAGAGGACAAAGAGATGAAACCCTTATATATAGACACCACCTGTAACAAAGATGCCGGCATAACTTCTTGGGAAGGCATGTACAGTCTGCTCGAAGAAGAAAAGCCTAGAGTTATGGAAATTAAAGCAACAACAAACTCAAGCGGGTTGTCTAAGGCATCAATCATTGAACTTGCATGTTCGTTCTTGCATCGAATAGCGGCAAGACCGAAGATTCTTCCATACATAGACATGGTCAAGTGGGTACTGGACAGTGCCGACATAACAGACAGATAATTTAAGTCTCGAAGCCAAGACCTCATTGGTTCATTCACTTCACAGGATTTAAGGCTTATGTATCATCTACCAGAGCCGTAGGCAACCTAGAACAAGTAGTTCGTGGAGAAGTTTTCCAAAGAAAACGAAGATTTGGTGGAATGCACCAAGAACTAGTTGGTAAGGGAAGAATCATTGAAAAAGAGTAAAGCGCGCTGACCGAGGCCCATCAAGACCGCGTAGGAGGCAAAACTAGCACCTGGGAAGCCCGGATCGGGAAAAGGAAGCAATTTTCGATGCACGATTAGTGCTAATCACGCATCGTTGGGAAAAACCCCTCGAGAAGGAAAGTCCCCGAGTGCTTGGTCGCATGTAAACCGGAAAACCACGTGGAAAAGTGCTAAAGGCTAAAGGCGGGACCCACTCTCCAAAATCGAAGGTATTTATTGGGTGCACCCTTGGGCGGTAAGCGGATTTGGCTGAAACCTAGCGATTCCATTGAACAACCGATGCGTGGTAGCAAAAGAAGCAGCTACAACGACAAACAACGTCATTGACTATGTCAATGAAAACCAGCACAGAGCAAACCTCGTATCAGAGACTGCTCCTGGATTTCTCCCAAAGGCACAACAACTGCAGACAAGCTGGAAACAAAAAGCTGAGGAAAGAGCAGAGTCTGTCAAGAAGTTAACCAAGTTGAATTGGGAAACTTACTGGCAGTACTTGGTTAAACCGCATAGTCAATGCATGACTCTCAAATGCCTTACGAACTCTGCCGAGAAGATAGCGCCAGTACTTGCCGATTTTGTTTTCGCAGGGCAACTAAAATTGGAGGTCAGCCAACGGACGCTCCTCAAGTCGATGATGAATGCTTGTGACAATAGAGAACAGATACATAGATAGTTAATTCCAGATTCAGTTTTAGTTTTAGTTTTGATTTATTTTTGCCTTAGATGAGGATGGTCATTTAAACCTCCTCCTATATTTTTGTAATAAACTATTTTTAGTATTTAGGAAGTAGTATTTTAACCCGTCTCATGTATTTAGAGAGGGGTCCTGAAATTTGTCAAAATCATTTCCTCAGAACATGCACTTCTGCACCCTCAAAGGAGGTTTTGATGAATGAATGGAATAGGTGCTGAAATTTGTCAAAATCATTTCCTCAGAATATGCACTTCTGCACCCTCAGAGGAGGTTTTGATGAATGAATGGAACAAGATTTAATGATATATGTGTTTAATATTTGCTACTGAAATGCACTTTTGTACTCTTAGTAGATGTTGAATTAGGAAGAGATAAATCTATATTGCTGAAGCTCATGAGTATAACTTGTTATCAATGGTACTTTTATCTCTTAATGATTTCTGCTTATGTGTCCAAGTAATATTTTATGCTCAGTTATTTATATATGAAAGCTTGAATGTTTGAATTATTATTTGGCACTTTTGTACAGTAATGACTACTCTGTTTATGCTCAATATATGAATCATAAGTGCACTTAGTTAGAATCATTGAAATCCATTGTGATCCCAATGGAAATTGGTTGAATCTCTTTTCATTACTCAATTTAATATATCAGTTGTCAATATAGTGGTGGAACACTACATAAACAACAAATGGCTATGAGAAACATAGGCCTAGTTTTGACCATGCTATTGGTTATCCTCAAGGATACAATCAAATTTGAATTTGTATTGATGAATGTTTCGACGCTATCTAGTAGGTCACCATAAGAAATTTTAAAATCCTAAGGAAGAGTATGTAAGCCTTGCTAAACATAAATATATTCATGCAGTATAAAAATGTATGCCTTCACATAATGTGCAAACTTGTAATGATATAAACCCTAATTGATGCTTCCTTAGCCATATGAATAGTCTTCATGAGAAGGAGATTGAAAATGAATGGTAATCCATTATGAGACAATGATGTTGGTATGGCATGCATTATAACACACTACCTTGTAAATGTAAAAAAATGCATAAAGGGAAATAATATATATATATATATATATATGAAAGTAGGGCATGATGAAAAATGCATGCCCTAGGAAGAAGAAAAGGATGATTTATGTTGGTAATAGGATGTTGAGCTCATGAAATTACATGAAAACGAGGTATTTAGGAAAATGCATGCATCAAGTTGAAAATGCATGTCGAGTCCGTGATATTGCATGTTTGCATAGTAAGGAGGAATACCAACACCTTCTCAATGACAAATGCACACCTTCACTATAAATGTGTATGCCCTTGACATGTTTTGTAGCCTTATGATGGCCTATACCCTAAATGGTTCTTCCTTATCCCACATGTCCTAAACATTAATTTTTGCTTCCTTAGCCCATATGTCTTATTACATTTATCACTTTGAATACTTTAAATGCCACTTGAAGTTGAGTTATATACATAGTCACCACTATTACCATATTGTTTTCAGGATGTTTGAGTAAAACATAAGTGGTGAGGTGTCATGACATTTTGCGATTTTATTGCCTTAAATATTATTGGATGTTAGCTCAATAGTTCTTAACTAGGGCAAATATTAAGAGACCTACCATTACTACAACCTTGATCATGGTTGCATGATATCTTATGAAGGACTAGGCAATTATTATCTAGTTCAGAGCCATCTTCTTATTTGGTTTATGTATCTCTTTGTAATGCTTGTTTGAAAATATTAATATGGTTGCAATGCCTTCTTTCTAGGATGGTGAACTTGCTATGTTCTTCTTAGTTATACTAACTCATAAATGAACTCCTATTCAACAAAAACTATGATGTTGTATATCTTAGTTTTCTTGAGAAGCAAGATGAAAATAAAGTCCTCGCAGAATTATGTTATGGACCCAGTGGAGGACATTTTTTTGGTGAAACAATAACCCATTAAGTATTGAGATCTAGATATTATTGGCCAACGATGTTCAAAGAAGTCCATGATTATGTTTGAAAGTGAAAACCACAAAAAAAAAATTCGAAAAAACTAGACTTAGACCCATTTCATTTTATAACTATTGAAGAACACTTTGAACAATGGGTTATTGATGTTGTCGATGAGATCTGTTCACATTCCTTTGGATGCCATATAAATCATGACTGCAATGGACTACTTCACACAATAGACTGAGGGTGTGCAACTAAATAAGGAAAATGAAGAGGTTGTGATTCATTCTCTAGAGAAATAGTTGATTGCTAGGATCAACATCCCAACCAATCTTGTCTTTGATAATGCTATATATTGTTGTTCTGTAAAGTTGATTGGGTTGGATTTAGATAAGGGGATCATCTTATGGTGTTCATCGAACTATAGTCCTTAGGGTAATGGTGTAGCTAAATCCACCAACAAGAATTCAATTTGCGTCCTTATTTTTTGGCCAATGGAAAGGAAGCCTTCCTCACTCAAAAGATATTATTTCCAACGCTCCAACTATCTCATTTTTTGGCCAATGGAAAGGAAGCCTTCCTCACTCAAAAGATATTATTTCCAACGCTCCAACTATCTCAAACCTTACGTGGGCATAATTTCTTAATAAACCAAAGAATAATTGATCCCTACTCAAAATAGAAGAAGGGAGAGAGAAATCAAAGAAGAAATTCATTGTTCACCAATATTAGAGAGGTGGTTTGATAAGAAATATGCAAAATAAAATGAATTCCAAGTCGAATACCTTGTTCTAAAGGGGGGAAAGCCACATGAAGAGAAGTGTAAGCACAATGGCCAAATTATGAAGAGATACTTCACTTAGTTTTCCTTTAGGTAGTTATCATGTACACAAATAGATTAAATTTTGTTCTATTTTTAGTTTTGGATATGGATTTCACTTGTTTTATTTATTTGATTTGAATTTCTCATTTCTTTATTTTCTTTAATCATTGCTTGATGTAAAGGGAGGCTAAAAATAGATTAAATGTGAATGTGGAAATAGAAAATTTAGCCATTTCCTCGACTTTGAAAACGTATAGGGGCATTGGGAAGAAGAAGAAGAATTTGGTTATTTATAAGAAAGAATTGTTGCTTGAGCTGGGATTGAAGGGAGGGAATAGCGTATAAAATGAAGTTTTATATGCTATATATGTCAAAAATGTATTACATGTTTTATGAAATCTGTAATGGTTTGAAATTCAGATTGGAAAATGAGAAAGGCAAAAAGAGATAGAAATTAATTAAGATTCGAAAATGATAAGAAAGAAAGCGAATTTCAAAGAGAAATTAATTAAGATTCGAATATATGTCAAAAATGTATTACATGTTTTATGAAATCTGTAATGGTTTGAAATTCAGATTGGAAAATGAGAAAGGCAAAAAGAGATAGAAATTAATTAAGATTCGAAAATGATAAGAAAGAAAGAAAACGAATTTCAAAGAGAAATTAATTAAGATTCGAATATATGTCAAAAATGTATTACATGTATGAAATCTGTAATGGTTTGAAATTCAGATTGGAAAATGAGAAAGGCAAAAAGAGATAGAAATTAATTAAGATTGGAAAATGATAAGAAAGAAAGCGAATTTCAAAGAGGTGATGCGTCTGCCGGGAGTCGAACCCGGGTCTATTGCTTGGAAGGCAATTATCCTAACCGTTGGACTACAAACGCTGCACCTGGCAATTAAAAGAACCACATCCATGACCCTAGCAGGCGTAGATATGTATTTATATATACCCTAGCAGCAGGCGCAGAGATATATATGCGATTCGCTGGAAAATCGAAGAACCACAGGGTAACAAGCGCAGATATTCGTTGGTGGATTTGCGTGCAACTCCATTTACTAAAATTATAACGCGGAAATGGAAAATCCAATCCAATCGGAGGCGGGGAGGTCCAGCGCGTGCCGTTGCTGTTGAGGTGATGTGGTATTTGGGCAACGGACGGAGGAGGGCGTGAGGTGGACGTTACAATTTCTTCCCACATACATAATGTAAAATATATATAAGTCGTTTATGTAGCAAGCTCACCACAAATTGTATTGTCTCTTCGGAGACATCCGATAAAATTGGAACGATACAGAGAAGATTAGCATGGCCCCTGCGCAAGGATGACACGCACAAATCGAGAAATGGTCCAAATTTTTTCGTCTTTCAGCTCGAGAAATGCTCCAAAATTTTTTCATCTTTCCCTCTCAAGAAATGCTCCAAATTTCTTTCATCTTTCCAAATTTTTTTCATCTTTCCCTCTCGAGAAATGCTCCAAATTTCTTTCATCTTTCCGGCTCGAGAAATGCTCCAAAATTTTTTCTTCTGTCCAAATTTCTTTCATTTTTCCAGCTCGAGAAATGGTCCAAATTTCTTTCATCTTTCCGGCTCGAGAAATGCTCCAAAAAATTTTCTTCTGCGTTTTCCTTTCCCGCCTTTCGCTGGTTCGAAAATGTCTTTTTCCAACCAAAAAAAATAAAAAACAATTAAAATTGGATTTAAAAACAAAAAACTAAAGCAATTTATCGAAAAAAAAATCAGTTTAAATGATTTAAAAACAAAAATACTAAGATAAAGCAATTTATGCAGGAAAAAATCAATTAAAATGATTTAAAAACAAAAAATAAAGTAATCTAGAGATAAAGAAAAATAGCATCACTCAAAAAAACAACAAAGCAATAATTAAAAAATTAAATATTTTTTTAAACTCGAAAGAGTATTTATATTATATAAATCTGCTCCAGCAAATATTATCGACATGGTTTGTACCAATATAGTTTGTACGTATAATCTTATATTGTGAAGATGAAGATGAAGTTCAATGAAATTAATGTTTGTATTTTTTATTATTTTTCATGTTTGTAGATTTTAAAATTGGTAACTTGCTTGTGTTGTTTATAGAGCATGTAGGGATGCTTGCGGTAGCTGGGGTTGTGGTCGGGGTCATGTCTGGTAGTCCTTGTTTTATTTTTCACTCTTTCTCCAACTAGAATTCATGTGATAAAAATCTAATAATGCTATCACACTATTCCATATTCTCATATTTGTTATGTATTTGGAATTTTATTAATAATGGCATAATATCTGTTTTGTTAGTGAGCTTCTGAGGATAATTTTGTAGTTGCAAAAGACACTAAGGGAAAGTCGTCCCAAATAAGGTACTAAAATCAAGAAACACAATAAGGTCAAGCAATCCAAATATTGTACTAGATCCAACCACTAATGAGATGTATGATCATGAAATGTTTAATTTTATTGGTTAATGACCTATGATTCACTCAATTTAAACAAAAAGAAATTGGTTGGCTGGCCTTATTCAAATATCTATTCAAAATATATTTGAATTGTTATCATGCCATAACAATCAATTTATGCAACAATTCTATGGTTGTTACATTTCCTTCCCATTGAATGAAGAAAAGAGGATCAACATGCACGAATTCAAAATTCTACCTAATCAAAGAAATACATAAAATAAAGGAGGACTAACTCATCTACCCATGGATGCTTGTTGAAGCACCCATTTGAAGAGA
Source organism: Pinus taeda (assembly GCA_000404065.3). Classification (NCBI taxonomy): domain Eukaryota; kingdom Viridiplantae; phylum Streptophyta; class Pinopsida; order Pinales; family Pinaceae; genus Pinus; species Pinus taeda. Next base: position 128,647 of record APFE030750717.1, on the reverse strand, counting down.
ATATGAGAGATTGAAAAGAATAGAAACCAAGAAACCTTCAAATGGCCATGCTTTGCGACTAGATTTTTTTGGAAAACCACTCGGAAAGTGGCTTGTTCCTGCTAAATCAATGTATTGATTGTGCAAGTGAAACTTGGACCTAGAAAAGATATATGTGTGGAACAAACTTACCAACCTAACCAAAAATGTGACATCGAAATGAGAACTCTAGCTCTTAAAACCCAAGTTTTTGTATAAAAAACATGAAAAAAACTCCCCAAAATGCAAAAGTAGTGATGCAACATCACCCTTTTTTTAGGGTTAAAATTCCTACACTAAAGACCAAATATCATGACATGAAAAACCTTTTTTCAAAAAATAAAAATAAAAATTAATTCCAAAAATTATATATATATGAAAAACGAAATTAAATAGTTTTAAAAAATAGCCTTTCTAAAAAAAAAAATTAAAGAAAAAAAAAATCAATAAAATGATATAAAAACAAAAATTAAAGCAATTTAGAGAGAAAGAAAAAAATAAACTAAAATATATATATAAAAGTAAAAATAAAAACCATTTCAAAAGAGTGATGACTATACCAATGACACTTTGCCTTGAGACAAGATGCAACTTTCAAAAAATATTTTAAATTGTTAATGTATATGCCAAATGAAGTGGTGGATTGGAGACAACTTCGAATGACTCATATATTTCAATTAATTTCTTCTAGTCATCCCTCATTATTCATGAATTCCCAAAATATTTTCTCTTGCAATCTTACCACAATGACTATTGACTCAAAAGGAATTTTTGAGTTTCTATTCTATTCCAAAAGTAAATCCTAGGAATCTAAAAACAAAAAATTAAAGCAATTTAGAAAGAATTAAAAAAAAAAAAATTAACTTAAAAAACAATAATTAAAAAATATATTAATATATATTATATATATATAATATAAATATATATATAATATAAATTTAAGAAAACTAATATATATATATATTATTATATATATATATATAATATATATATATAATATATATATATATATTATATAATTTAAGAAAAACTAAAGTATGCATTTAAGATGTTAATAATAAAATCCATAATAAATCAGAATAAATTTAAAAAATATGTTTATGAAAATAATTGAATTATGTGATTTTAAATCTCTCTCAAAAATTTATTGGTGCGATTTTAAATCTCTTTATACCCGATTTGAAGGAATATATAGAAAACAAGTATCCAACTAGTGATATTTCGAATTAGATTCTAGCAATCTAAGTGAATATTAAGACCACATGGTGGATGTCCCGCCTTAAGCTCCTCTTGCACTCGAAAGAACCACTTCCATTCCAAATATTTTGTTGATTTTGGAGGACCTCTTCATCATCCAAGTTTGTCTCTTAGAGCAGGAGAATTAAGGGTCTCTTTTTCTTGGTCAAATATTTCACTTCCTCCATCCTTTTTTTGACCTCAATCCCTAGCAATTCCAAGAGAGGGCCCTCATTACTTACTTCTTGTATGAGTAGCCGCTTGTTAAGGGGTTGAGATTCCTCCTTTTCTTGAGATTCAATATCCTTTTAGTTTTGGATCTAAGATTGCATGTGTTCCCATTTCCTTATCCTTCTCTTATTTTTCACGCCTTACCTCTTTATTGGTCTATTTCTAATTCTTTTTTCTTCTCTTCCTATGACATCTCATCAACTAAGCTTGGAAAGGAAGGCCCCAATTTGGAGATTTATGGGAGAGGAATTGTTCCTCTTCCAAGGAAAATTCCACTTTTTTCTACTTTGGTATTGTATCATTTTCTAATGGCAACATGGATTTATCATTTTTCTAAGGGTGATGCCAACTCATAGATCTTGTTGCAACCACCCTAGTATTGTTTTGTGTTTCATTCGTTTTTTTAATTTCTATGTTGTTTTAAATATATTTTTTGTTTTTTATTTTTATTTTTAATTTATTTTTTAAGGGGTGGGAGGAGGACAAAATGTTCAAGTACTCATGGATTCTTGGTCATATGACAAATAATCAAGAAGAGATATATGGTCTCTACTAAGGAATTTTGTTAGCCAAAGAACAAAGGTGGACACACTTATGGCTATGGGGGATTCTCTCCAAATCCTACATAATTTGGTCAAAGGCTCCCTGCCAAAGGAAAAATCTATGGAAAGCATCATGAAAGGAATCGGGAAAATTGCGGAAGATATCCCATCCAAAACATATTTCCATGTCCCGAGAGACTTCAATAGCAAAGTAGAAAAGCATGCTAATGAGATGTGTAAATTGAAGATAAGTGAATTAAAGATCAATGACCAAATGGTGGATGAAATTTATTAATTTTCCATTTGGTCGCTATATTAATTCGCCATTGCCATTTTTCAAAGGCACGATGGATAGAAACTAATATTAATATAGTGAAAGTAGAAAAGCATGCTAATAATTCCCTAATGGTGGATGAAATTTATTAAAAAGGTCCCTAGTAGCGTATGATTTGTAAATTTTATGTCTGGTTGGGGACGTTTTGTAAGGTATTTGCGACAAAAACCCCTTTTTCTGTTGCTCAAATATATTCTCCTTAAGAAAATTATATATTCCTATTGGAAAGGAGAAAACAATTAGAAAATGTTGATGAATTGGCTCTGTAATGCCTGATGTATTTATGGTGAACTAGGAAGATAATTATATAATATAAATACTCTTTTTGGTAAAAATAGTAGCAATAATAATTTATATTTTCATAGGTTGTTAAAATTATTTTAATAATGTTTTTATTTTTTTAAATATTTATTATTTTTTGATGTCTTATTTTCTAAGTTTATGTACTTTATTTTTTTATTTGTTTTAATTTTTAATTTATTATTATTATTTGAACTTTTTATTTATTAAAAAAAAAAGAGATTGTTTTTTCCATTAATTTTTTAAGGGAGAAATATGTTGTTTTTATTTATTTATTTCTCTCTTTCTTTAATAATAGAAGGGAGTATTTTTTGTTTTCTTCCTCTTTTATTTAATTGTTTTTTTCGTTGAAAAAAGTTATTTACATTTTTTTCTCATTTTTTTAATATATATTATTAAAAAAATTAATTAATAATTAAAAAAAAAAACTATTAAATTTAGAATTGATTTAATTTTTTTATTTTATTTCAATGGTACCAATCATGAATGCCATAATGCTAGTTAACTGTAATTTGAACCCCAAAAATACAATAAAATAATAAATAAAAATTGAACAAGTTTAGAAAACAAACATTTGAAAAAGAAAAAGAAAAAGGTAGGCAAACTTTAAGTGTCCACTTTTAAGGTTTTTTGTAGTCATAATATTTGGACGTTAATGCCATGGCTGAAAAATGTTGGAATTTTAAACTTAAAAAAGGGTGATGCTACATCACCACTTTTGCATTTTGGGTTCTTTTTTATGTCTGTCTTAGTCAAGATATTTGGTTTTTAATGCCATGGTTAGAAAATGTTATTATTTTAAACCTAAAATGAAAAAAGAGTGATATTACGTCACCACTTTTCAAAATAAATATAAAAACTAGCACTAAAAGTGACCTCTAAAAAAGAACTAGATCAAATTCTCAATAAGTCTATGACTTTGTTGCGAGTGAAACTTGGAATTGGAATTGGAAAGAAAGATGACGCCTAATTTCTTTCATCCAATATGATACTCCACATGGAAAATATTAAATTAAATTAAATTAAATTAAATTGTGATGATGGTGTCACTATTAAATTAAATTGAGATGAACTTTTTCCATGTTTCCCGCTTTGCAAAACTTGAAATGGTGTCACTACATTAATTTGCGATGAAAACTTGAAATGTGGTCGCTATATTAATTTGCCATTGCCATTTTTCAAAGGCATGATGGATAGAAACTAATATTAACAACTCACTCAACTTCATTTCTCTTCTATAGTGTGTTTCTTTTAGTTGTATCACTCTACTTTTAATGCCTTAGTTGTTCAAATTGTTTGATCTTTGAGGCATTTAGAATGTAAATGTAATAAAATGATGTGATATGCCCTAAGCGCTAATACTCTATAGTCAATAGGAATGGTTGTATTGATTTTATATTATTTTTCTCAAGCAGGTTCACTTCTTGTTTCTAGTTTAATAGGAAAACTTGGTTATGGAACCTTCATTAAGGTGTCAGATGCCATTCATGAGATGGAACCTTCACTTAATCTTTGTTTGTTTAGTTAATTTAAAATTTCCTGTTTCAGATAGAGAATTAAAATTAATTATTTTAATATCCGTGTTTCGAATAATATTATTTTGAGACATTTCTTCAGGATGCACCACACAAGCATTTTGTTGTCAACAAGTAGGTGTGGTTCATCATATGTTTCTTGATCATGAACCACACTTGTTGGTTCAAAACGTTGACAATAAAATGATGGATCCAGAAGCCAAAGATCTACTAATTTATAATTGTTTTCAAACCCATAATAATGTTTCCTACCATTTATCCTCTTCTCAATGATATACTTCCAATTGAGCATGTGATGAATATGAATTTATCGTTGGTGAGCTTCTCTGCTTCTTTTTCATAGTCTCATAATACATGAAAGTATGTTATTGATGAAATTTATTTTACCATTTTTCGTGTTCTTTTCATGATATGTTATATATATTTTCCCGTCGGAATTGAACCTTTAACTAAACATCACAAATTAAGGAGGGAGTCTCCCAAGGTTGTGAATTGTTTCACCTGGTTTTCTTTGGAAATCAAGAGACCCTTATAAAGACCATTAGTCTCTACTTGATTATTTGTCATGATCAAGTCCCCATGGGTACCTGAACATTTTTTCATCCTTAGGGTCATAAAGAGCCCTTCCCCCTCCTACCACTCTTGGATTTCATTTGGATGCTGCATCAAAGTAGAAAATCCATCCTTGTCTACTATTCTTCTAGGATTCTAATTCTACATAAGTCATTCTAAGCTTCTAGCATTGTCCCATGTTCTTTTGATTCCAATCAATAATTTGTGGTCTATTATCCATATCCACCAATTTATTGAGCCATACATGCTCTGGTTGACCCAACTCTTTCATATGGGAACTACATTCCTAATTTTCATCTCCAAATCGACACACAATGATAATGCATTAATTCAAGCACTTTAGGGAGGAGTAAGATTATTATTAAAGACAATTGATGGAATATTTCTAGATTTTGAATTGCTTTTCGTAGAGCCATAGATTAGGTTTGTGTCTTGTGATTTTGATTAAAACTTCATGAGCAATTTCAAATCTACACCATAATTTCTACATGGCATCATAGCAGGATTCATATTAGAGTAGGAATTTCAAAGTTGTTTCTTAGGAGGATCGAATTTGAAGTTCAGTGCAACAAGATATCTTCAAATCTGAGAAGATGGCCTTCAATGGGTTGATGCTAGAGTATGCCTTGGAAGGCACCTCTAATTTCATCACATGGAAGGATTGCATGGAGGTAGTAGTGGATGACAATGGCTTGCTATAATACATCAAGACAAATGTTCCAAAACCACAAGCATCTGATGCCCATAGCCTTTCTTAGTGGAAGAAATATGTAGCCAATGCGAGGAGAATAATATTGGAGGGAGTATGATATCAAATTGTCTCAAATATCCATGGAAATAAACTTTGTTCATAAGATGGAAAGCACTGACAGAATTGTTCAAGAATAGTAGTGACCATAAGAAGCTAGTGCTCAAGGATAAACTTTGAAATATCAAGAGGTAGAAGAATGACACTATTCTGTAGTATCTGAGCAGGTTCACACAAGTCCGTGATGAACTTGGTGGGGTTGGTGTTAATGTGCAAAAGAGGACTTGGTAAGCCTAGCCCTTCTAGGCATTCCCAAGAGATGGCATATCTATCAAGATTCAATGAACAGGAGGGAGAAACTACTAAATTAGTAACGCTTATGGTTTGATTTGATACAAGAGGAAATAAGGCATAATATCCACACTTTCCCGCATAATTTATTTTCTTGCCTTTCATTGGGATCTACACTTTTATTTCTGACTATATTAATGTCCATTTTATCTTCTCCTGTTTGTTTATACCAATTGCATGTCACTACGCTTACACTCATAAAAGAATGAAATGGTCTCACTATACTCATGCCACGCCCATGAAAAATATATCAATGGTGTCACTATATCAACTTTCCATTTTTCAAATGCACAATTTGTTCAAGATTTCATAGAAACTAGTGTTTCTTTTACTTGTATTTCTACTTCTAATGCCTTAATTGTTCAAATTGTTTAATATTTTTACTACTTTGCTGAGGCATTTACAATGCAAATGTAATACAATGATGGCCTTAATATTTTATGAGTACTAATTCCACCCAACAATATTGGGTTTAGGGATAAATTTTCCTTTTTGAGATCACAGTCCTGCTAACTATAATACGATATTCTAGAGTTTGAATACCATAGTATCTTTGATGATATCCATAGTTGAGATGGTTTGTGTCAATATGGTTTGTATGTATAACTTTATATTGTTAAGGTCAAGTTCAATGCAAGATTATTTTTTATGTATGTAAATTTAAGAGATTTTTTTTCATATTCAATCATCCTAGTGTCACTAACATGCAGAATCATCCATTCCATGGAATTCTAAGATTTTTCCAATCCCTGCTTTCACTGTGCAACTCATGAGATTATTTTTATTTTTATTTTAGCAATGTTGTCATTCTTCTTTAGTCAAAACAATGAGATACTTTTCATGTTCTTGATTAGAGTTGAAAACTACCTTGTAATATCTCAACTTTCTTTTCTTCCCTAATTTTTTGTCACACCACTAATTCTCTTTAGCTTTTTATATGGAATAAAAAATTTAATATTATTTGTATCATGCAAAATAAACTCTTCCTAATTTCCCCAGTGATTTATCCAAGACTTGGCATCTTTATGCCATATGTTCTTGACTCGAAAGTGATTTCGGTCAGAGGTCGAAGTTTGAAGCAATTTTGTGGAGCCTCTTTTCATCCACATTATTGATATTTCTCTTATACATTAAGTGCTAATCATATTCTTCCTTGTTAATGGGGGAAACAATGCCTTCTATTAGAAGGCTATGATAAGGTTTGCATTGCCTTTAATTTTGAGACTATAAATTATACAATTCTTCCATATCTACTCTAAGTAGGGTATGATAAGGTGTATTTCCTTTTAATTTTAGGGCACAATTTAAAAAACTGTGGTACTTCTAAGCTTTAAAAAATAAAACTAATGCTACCGATTGCACCTCCTTTTTATTCCAAGGTTGACTTTAGATATTTTGTTTTAAGGACTTTGATTTCTAGGCTATGATTTAAAAATATAGTAATTTTGGCCTCGAAAGAAAAAAGTCAGTGCTAACTAGAATTCATGTTATAATTCTAATAATGGTATGACTTATTCCAAATTCTCACATTTGTTCTTCTTTTGTATCTGGTATTTTTTTAATAATGGCATAATATTTGTTTTGTTAATAAGCTTGTAAGGATAATTTCATGGTTGCAAAAGACACTGTGGGCAAGCTTTCCCAAATAAGGTATCAAAACCAAGAAACACAATAAGGTCAAGTAATCCAAATAAAGTAGTAGAGCCAACATATAATGAGGTGTTCTATGATGAAATGTTTCAAAAAACTATATTAAAATAAAATAAAAATATAAGTTAAAAAATAAGTATACAATAAATAATAAAATATAAAAAATGAAAACAAAATAAATCAAAATTAATTAAATAAGTAAATAAATAGAAATTATATTTAAAATAATTTTCCATGGTTGTAAAATGATAGTGGTGGGGTGTATCCAATTATCACTTTGTGATGTGAAGGTCACTAGTTCAAAACTCCGGGGAAAAATCCCAGCCATATTAAGGTTAGTGTGGCTTGGACTGGCTAGGTATATCCTCATGTGATTTTTGATAGCTTAGATGCCCTTAGGTCATGGTTTCTCAAGCCACAAATCAAACCTCATGGAATCTATGAGAACTCAGACAATTGGAATATATATATATATTTCAAAAATTAATTTGTTTTGAAAAAACAAAATTAACTAAACAAAATTCAAAATTAACATAAACAAAAATAACTTAAGAAATAGAAAGTATATTAAAAGAACATTTTTTTTTAAATGGAAATTAAAAAAAGTCAAATTAAATAGTTAAAAAACACCTTTTTTGAAAAAAACCAACAAAAATGATTTATAAACAAAAAATAAAAGTAATTTAGAGAGAGAAATAAAAAACTAAAATGCATTAACTAAAAAAACGTGAAAAAAACAATAGCTAAAAAATATATATTAAAAAAATAAAGATTTTGAACTGGAAAAGGTATTTATATCATATAAATCGGCTCCTGGTATGTGGAAAATATATCAACAATTACATAGCAAATTCTTCAAACTTTCTATCATTTTTCTCTTATCCTAGAGGCATTCTAAACTTTCCTAAGTAGCATGGTGTGGAGAAACAAAAATGAGGTTTCTGTAGATGTATACGTTATAGAATTTCCCTAGTGGAAAATAACATTTATAAAACATAAAACTATTGATTGATAATAGAGTCTTGGATGACTATAAAATTGTTGGAATCCTAAGGAGGCTCCATTAAAGGATAATTAATGGCCTAATTTTCCCATTGATGCATAATTCTCTTGCTTTCAATTTGCATCCATCATTAAAGATTTTGTCTACTTCTTTGTTTATATGGTCCTGTAATACGTGAAAAAATGGTAATGATGAAATTCCTTTTACCATTGTCCATGATTTTTTCATCATATTTTCTAGATATTTTTCCTTTGACATTAAACCTTTAACAAATGCTACAAAATAAGGAGGGAGTCTCCTAGGATTGTAAGCTATTCCACCTTATTTTCTTTGGAAATCAAGAGACCTTGATAAATACCATTCTTCTTGATTATTTGTTATATGACCAAGTCCCCATGAGTACTCGAACACTTTTTCATTCTCAGGGCTATAAAGATCCCTTCCACCTCCTATATTTTGTTTGGATGCCCCATCAAAATAATGAAACCATCCTTGTTTTCTATTCTTCCATGTTCTAAATTCTACATCTGCCATTCAAAGTTTCTAGCATTCTCCCATCTTTTGTTGATTCCAACCAATAATTTATGGGTTGTTATACATACCTACAAATTTATTAATCCATACTTTCTCTTGATGATCCAAATCTTTCATAAGGGAACTATGATCCTACTTTTGAGATTCAAATCAAACACACAATGATAATGCTTTAATTGTAGTTCTTTGGGAAGGAGTAAGCTTGTTATTAAAGATTTGATTGTTCATGATATGCCAAATTTCCAACATACAAATATTGGGAAGATATTCCCAATACATTTTGAGAAGAGGCTTTGATATAACATTTCCTTTGTAATTTTTCTCAAGAGAAGAAGAATCCTTGCAAAGTAGAGGACCATTTAACACTGCTATGGAGAGGAGATGTTGCTTCCATCCTTACCTTTTTTATATACTCATATTCCAAAAAATATGAGAGATATCTTCCACTTACTTCTTGCTAAGGGAGAATCTTGGGGAGCCATGGATGCGTCTCTTTCTAAGGTTCTCAGATATCAAGATTTTCCTATGTGCAAGGAGCCAACTGAAGGAATTCACCTGAGGATTAACATTAGTCTTCCATAATTTTTTTTTCCAAATGTTGAGCTTTGGAGACACACAGGATTGAAAGAGAAAATACACATAGTTTTCCTTGATTGAATAATTCAAAACATTGCAATCGATTTGATCTCCATCTTCCTTTCTCCAAGTGATCTAGGTCCTTTCACTTCAAGGATGTATATAAACTTTCATTTTAAATAACATGTAACCATGAATGCATAGACATAAAAGAAGTGGAAATTTAAAAGGAAACCATGAAAAATAAAGGCACACACATGTTGATAATGGAGTTCACCCAGTGTGGGTTATGTCTTCGAGCCCTGCTCAGTGTGGGGAGGCCTCTTTCATTAATCTTCAGCGAAATAAAAAATGCATACAATTCAAATTTACGCCATATACCTCTACTTTTGGGGATGGCCTAAAAATACATAGCTCTTCTAAAGAAACGAACTGCATGGTTGGATTCCTAGCGAAAAAACAGGAAAAATGACTATAAAGTTGGCCTAATTCTATGTTGGTGACCTCTGGAGCTCTAGGGAATCTTTTAGATTCCCTACATATTTTCTATGGAATATTTTAGGGAATCTATAAAATATTTCTTGGAATATTTCTTGAATTTCATGCTCTGGTAGGTCCCCTAGGCACATAGTTTCGACACTTCATGATTCCAAAGGCACATTTCTCCAAAATCCACCACACGACCTCCTCCTCCCTCTCAGTATTTGGAGTGTCTTATATACATTTCGTTGGCGAAGTTTCCAACTAAGGGACATTGGTCCAATGGTCAGTGGTTAGTAATTAAAGAGTTGGTTGGTGGGAGGTGAGGGGTTCAAACCCCACCAACCCCACTTTTGTTTTTTTTTATTATTATAATACCACCTCTCTTATGTTGTCGATGATCCAGTCGGTGGTCCTGCCAGACGAATTCAACTCACATCGGCATATTATCATATATGTATTATATAGTGGTTGGGGCCTGGTTGGTTGGGTTTGAACATTGTCCAATCGAATTGATTTTTTTAATATATTTTGAATTTTAATCAAATCGCCAAAACCATTCATTAGGATTTTAAGGGTTACCAGGAAAATAAGAGTGAAAATTTTATCGCTTCAATCCACCGAAAATGTGAAAAATGTTACCTCGTTAAGAAAATGATCGACTGCTAAATGCACACATGTGGTACATTCTGATTCGCATGTACTGATGACTAGGTTGTTGACGTCACTTGCCATGTGTCGCCTCTTGATTGGATCCCTGCTGACTGTACTTCCATGTCACTTTGTTGATGTCAGTATTTGTATGAATGATGTCAACATCCGTATTGTGGGCATCAATGCTATGTGTCATCCCTATGGGTCTTGCCCGCATAATTTTTAGTTGTTTCTCAAAAATTTCAGCGGGTCATAATTTTCACATACGATGTTGGACTGAGGTGTTGTTCACATTGTTTGATTTAGAACGACGAGATCTTTGAATTGATATAGATTTCATTGAGTTTTGAGGAATTCAAAAATTTGGCCTTTTAGGATCTTCCTGGATCATTCCTCCCCACCAAGAAGATTTTGGTCCTCCAAAAGCATGAACACAAACTCCAATCTGTTGTACTCCCTCATCTACATGACAAGTGACCTACCAAGACACACTTCCTTCTCCTTCACCTTTGTAGTTCATAGCCATAAGTGACGAACCAACACCTTCATTCTATGCAAACCTGTAGTACATTCTTTGTAAAATACATGTATTTAATACAAGACCAATCAAGAGCCAAACAACCTCATACTTTCCAAGAGTTTATACCACACTTATTGGTCAAGTTTACATCATAATCATAGTGGAAACCAATCCCAACTTATCAACTAAAAAAGCAAAAAAAAACATCATGTTGAATTCATAAGTGATGGTAAACACTTCATCACTTTTACAATCATTTCGCAACATGTGATTTAAAAAATGTGGCCATGACAACCTACTATATCTAATACAACCATCTCTCACTCAAAAATGTGAATGGGTCTTCATTCTGGAGTTGGTTCTCTTGTACAAAAGTTTCATTGACTGGCTCTTTCATAGGTTTCTTTCTGGTCATGGTGTACCTGACATGTGGCTCTCTGATGTTCATCCTTATTGCACTGACTACAATTCTTCTTCCTCCAAACATTTCAAACCTTCTTTGATTGCTTATTTTTGGTGCGTCCTTGATGAGAAGAACTTCTTTTGGAATCCTCACTATCGCTAGCATGTTGTGATGTGACCCCATTATCCTTCATTGACTGGTCACTGGTTGTCTTGGAGCATTATCCATCCTCACTTCTGACATAACCAAGTCCTACATAGTGAGGCAATTCCTCCACTTTGATGGGATTCACAATGCCCTACCCAGTAATGTGGAGGCCCTTTCCTTGATACCCCATTTTCTTCATCAATTTTGATCCTATTCTTGTAGTATGTTTTTCAAAAGTAGTGAAATCATCATCATAAAGAGAACATGAAATCAAAGAATCAATTTTTACCTCAGGTTTGTTATAGTGCAACTTTTCCAAGGCTTCCTCCTTTTCTTGTAACTGATGTTGTAACCTTTGTTTCTCCTCATTTGATTTCTGTAGGAGTCTCCTTAGTTCAACATTCTCCACTTGAATTCTTTGGTTGATCTCTTCGAGTTCTTGGAGCCATGTAGTCTTTGGTTCCATTCTCATCTTTGGCACAACGTTTGCTGAAATATTATTCTCATCGCCTAAATCAGAACACAAGACAATAGGTCCATCACTTACAATTCCGAGAGTTTTGACCTTCTCCTCATCCTATGATTCAGATTCTTAGTCTTATTATACGATAGTAACCATCTTCTACTTCTCTTTTGGCCATTCCTCTTTGGTATCAATTCTAGATGCATTTTCCAGCAATGTTCCTCATCATGCCCTTCTTTCTCACAATGAGTACAAGAGGGCTTTGCTTCATTTTTCCTTGTTGTTGTTGCCCCTTTGCATAGTCCCCCTATTCATATTTTCCCCTAATTTCAAGGTGAATGGCTTTCATACTAGCCTCATCAAGAGTTTCAAGTTCAAATAATAATAATAAATGACACAAATAACTATGAAAAGATCCAATCTATTTCATCAACATCTTAGGAGAGTCTAATGGAACATTCGATGCTAATGCTTGTTTCCTAAACTCCTCTTTAAATTTTTTAACATTTTGACCTTTATAACTTTGTTTCAAATGTTTTCATTCCATCATGGCCTTCTATTTGTAGCCCAATGGGTAAAACTTTCCTCTTCAAGCAAAAAAAAATTTGAACCAAGATGAAAGAAGTTTACGATTACTCTTACCACTTTTCTACATTTTTCTTTCCCACCATATGAGAGTGGTACCACTTAGGTGAAGAGATGCTAACTGGATCTTGGATTATACTATCCGATTCATTGTATGTGAAAATATAATTCAACCTATCTGACCTAGTTATCTAAATTTTCTGCATTATATTCTCCATTAAACATAGGAAAATCAATCTTGACATCCACCTTAGAAAAATGATTTTTATGAGATTTTTTACTTTTAGAATGATGAGAAGATGAGAAAGAAGTGGAGCATTCACTAGCAGATGGAGATGGGGGTTCAGGAGTCTCTTCTCCTCCTCCTCCTTTATTTATTGAGGCATGATCATCTTGTTATTTCTTCTCTTTCTTCACCATTGTCTTCTCATACTCTGCAAACATTTTTTCAACCTTGTAAACGATGATGTAAAAGTCCTTGCAAAAATTTCGCTCTTCCTACAATCAAGCATCTTCATTTACCATTTTCCATCTTCGTGCTGTATACCCCACTTCTAGATCAAAGGAATTAAGTTTTCCTTCACCCCTTTGGAGCTTTTCCTTGTTTATCATACAGTTGCAATTCACATCAACAAAAGAGCTGCTTTGATACCAAACTTGATCTAGATATTTTCACTTCAAGGATACCTATAGAATTCATTTTAAATAGTCTGTAACCATGAATGCATACACATAAAAGAAGAAAAAATTTAAAAGGAAACCATGAAAACAAAGGCACAAACAAGTTGATAATGGAGTTCACCCAATGTGGATTACATCTCTGGGCCCTAGTCAATGTGGGGAGGCCTATTTCATTAATTTTCAATAAAATAAAATAAACATACAATTCAAATTTACACCTTATACCTCCATTTCCAAGGAAGGCCTGGAAATGCATAGCTCTTTTGAAGAAACAGATTACATGATTGGATTCTTGGCGAAAAATCATGAAAAATGGCTATAACGTTGGCCTAATTATGTAATAGTGACCTCTGGAGCTATAGGGAATCTTTTAGATTCCTTTTAGATTCCATATGGAATATTCCAAGGAATATATAGAATATCCATCCAATATTTCCCAAATTCCATGCCTAGGCAGGTCCCCTGGGAACACAGTTCCGACACTTCACAGTTCCATAAGTGTGTTTCTCCAAAATCCACCATGAAGATCCTCCTTGGTCTCAACATTTGGAGTGGATTATATACATTTCGTTGGAGTAGTTTCCAACCAAGTCTCATTGGCCCGCCAATCAGTGGTCATTGGCCTGATGATCGGTGGTCAATAATTAAAGAGTTGGTTGGTGGGAGTTCGAGGGTTCAAACCCCGTGACCCCCACTTGTGTTTTGTTTTATTATTATAATACCACCTCCATGTCTGGCTGGCGGTCCTATCAATGTATTATCATATATGTATTGTATAGTGGTTGGGGCTCGGTCGACCAGGTTTGACCGCCGACCAACTGACCCGATTTGTTTTTAATATATTTTGAATTTTAATAAGACTACCAAAACCGTTCATCAAGATTTAAGGGGTTACCAAGAAAATTAAGTAGGTGAAAATTTGGTCGCTTCAGTGTGCCTAAAAGGTGAAAAATGTTGCCTCATTAATAAATCGAAAGACTGTTGATTGGGCACCATGTGGCGCATTCTGATTCACTTGTATTGCAGACTAGGTCATTGACTGGGTTGTTGATGTCATGTTTATGTCACTACGATGGTTCGCCTCCTGATTGGATCCCTTCTGACTCTACTGCCACATCACTTTGCTGAGATCATCATCCTTACTATTGAAATCAATGCCACATGTCATCCCTATGGGTCTTGCCTACAAAATTTTTAGTTTTTTCTCAAAAATTTCAATAGGCCATAAATTTCACATATGATATCATATTGAGGTTTTTCTTTCATTGTTGGATTCAAACAACAACCTCTCCTATTTGAGATAGGTTTCATGATTTTTGAGGACTTAAAAAATTTGGCCTTTTAGGATCCTCCTAGATTACCAGGGCACACAACCTATCAGTTGTTCATGGAGCTTGGAAACCAACCATTAGAGATTGGGTGGAACACTTCTTAAGTTCCAATTCATTCCAATTTCCATCCTCATCCCAATTGGATATGTTGGTCAATGTAAGTTTCCTTTGAGCACAAAATACTCTTAGAGGGGAAGGAATTAAGGAAATCACTCAAGAGTCCATTGGTCCCTAATCTTCTCAATGTATATATTAATACTATTATTGTCTCATAGAATCTAATATAGCCCTAAGAAGATGGGGGGGATGTTAAAACAAATCATTTAAAAATTGAGGAACACCCTTTCATTATTTGGATGGATTCTAGGCATCTAGCTCTTTCTCCTTGAACATATTTTCCCTTCTTGGGTGATAAATCTCCAAAATACTTTTTATCCTTTTTCCTCATTCATTATCAATGTATTCCATATTCCAAAATTCACATGAATTTTAGGGGCCTTAACCAGAGCCTATTTAAGAAAATGTTTTTTTGGAACTTTTCTTACCACCTTCCATAGAAATTTACAAGTTTTTTTTGCTAAAGTCGAAAGGATGCTCTATGGAGAAAAGGAGAGATAAGAAATGGTATAAAGGGAGAGAAAAGGGAACTTCCTTGATAAGAACAACATGCCCAACAAGGTTGAGCCATCAAGCTCCCTAAGAGTTTTTCTATGACTCCTTCCCATGCTTGAGATGAATGTGGTTTGGGGCATATTAGAATTCCTAGATTTTTGAATTCCTTCCATGATTCAGATATATATATATATTTTGTATCTTAGAGGAACCCAACAACCTGCCTAACACATAACTACTGGTAAACCTTTGGGGTCTACAACCTATCCTCCTCTCCATAAATCGGATCACAACTAGAGAATTTGAACCTCAGATCTCTCAATCTTCTCAAGACTCACATTACTTCAGTCACCAATTGAGTTGCCCCCGTAGGACCATGATTCAACTATTTGTAAACCCAAAATTCTTCCAATTTGTCTTTTCTTCCTTAGATACATTATATGCATAAATATGAGATTTCCTTGAGTTTTCTTAACCTCCAAAGGCTCTAAGAAAGGAATACAACTTTTTTTAAACCTTCTAGTTATTATTGTAGAGGAAACCCCTAACAAGCGTGTATCATCAACAAATTGAGAGTGATTGATGCTTCAGACGCCCCTAGAAAATCTAATTCTTGGAAGGATCACACATCTCCTTTCATATTCCAGGCTCTGACTAAGAGAATCTTACAAGATAATATATAAGAAATGAGATAAAGGGTAGCCTTGATGTAACCCTGGGGAGGCTTAGAAGAAACTAAACACTCTCTCGTTAATCAAAGGGGTGATCTATAGAGTTTTCATACATAAAGAAACCTGTTAGCCTTGTTGGAAAATGGCCCAAAAATGGATCCAAGTATGCTCTTTAAAGTCTCCATAAGCTAGCAAAACCATGCCAATGGATCCATTTATGCTCTTGAAATCTGTAAGATCTTCTTAAGGATCTTTCAAATATCAAAACCATTGCATGCCAAGGGCCCTTAAAAGGGAGGAAAAACACTATCGAGAGGTAAAAAACCAAAGAAAACAATGAAAACCAAGTATTGCAGGCTTAAGCAGAGGAATGAACAGCAGCCGTCAGATTTGGCTGATCAACGGTCCAGATCTGATCGGCGGGTGGCAATCGGCGGAGGCAATTGGTACGGGCCCAAGGGAACCTGCGATGGCGATCGACAATCACTATCAAAGATCATAGAGCACTTACAAATGGCCCAGGGCATGAGCGACATGCGATTGCATTTTATTGCATCACTAATTCACATCGGCACTATACCATGGGGCAGGGCCTATGCACAGGTATATGTGTGACCCGATAACCGGACCCAATGGTTATGTACACGCTATTGCATTGATTTTGAAATCCATCAAAGCCCATTTTCAACGTATTTTTATGTGTTTTCGTTGTTTAAATGAAATACAAAGGAACCTTGGGCCAGTGCGATAGCGATGAAACTCGGACCCGATGGGTTTTTGGGATGAAATTGTATATTATTTCAAGTCCGCTAAAGCCGTTTTTTCCTGTTTTTTCAGTGTTTTTCACGTATTTCCAAATACAAATGGAACCATGGAATAATCCGAATGCACTTGTGATAGCGATGAAGCCCGAACCCGATGGGATTCAGAATGAAATTACATATTATTTCAAGTTCGGAGGGAGCCATTTTTAAATGTATTTTTGTGTTTTCGTTGTTTAAACGAAATATGAAGGGAACCATAGAACAAGCCGAGTGTGACATGCAATAGTGACCCCAAGGGTGGACCTAATGGATGAATAAACCATTTTTGAGGACTTTTGAAGTCCAAAATACACAGAGAAGGCGGGAATTTATAGTATTGCATCATTTCTCTGTTCATAACAGAAAGCAGTCATTGTTCGCATTTTAAAGGGATTTCATAGGCCCGAAGAGCCATTCAACCATAGAGCAGAGGCTGAATCAACCCAAAATGATCATGGAGCCACAACACGACAAAGCTAGAACAAACAGAATGATTGTGGGACATCTCTGGCATGAGAGAGCTCCCAGACAGTGCAACAAACTACCCAAAATATCTGAATGTGGTTATTCTTCTGTTAGAAGAAGAAACCTCTGAGCCATGGTTGCCTAGTCAGAGATCAAACAGTTAAACAAGATAGAGGGATAGATTAAGACCTCTCAAGCCTCAGAAGACTCAACATCATTGTAAAGAGCTATAAATATCTGAAAGAAAAATGTAATAGGGGTTCAACTTCTGGAGATTGCTCCTCCTCTATTCCTTCAAGCTTCTCATCTTCATTCTAGCAATATAAGCTTCTTTTGCTATTATATGCTCAATATCCATTGTCTTTGTTGTTCTATGCTTGCACTTGAATAGGTTATTCATGTTTTCAGCTGTGTCTAATGCCAAATAACTATCATCTTATCTCTGCATTGATAAATTAGATTTTCAAGTCTCATTTACTTCCTGTAGCTAGCCATTCATATGTGTTTATGTATGCAATTTGCTGGTACAGTCAGTATTCTCCATCTATTCGTTGAATCTATAAACTATTGAGCATTAGTGGTCTAAAGCCTTGTATTGTTGAGGGTGTTCATGCATGTCTTGAGTGAAAATAGAGCTGAAATGGTTATCTGACTTGATCCAAACCATCATCCATTCCAATAGTTATGAGAACAATATTGAAGATTATATGTTACCAGACATCTCCGAGCTGCAACCTAGGAGAGTTTCCTAGAGCGATAACAAAACCCATTGAGTAAATTTAGCATTAAAGCCAATTTTTTCCATTAGTTTGAAGAGGAATTCATGACTTGCTCTATCAAAGGAATTTTCCATATCTAATTTGATGATCATGCCTTTGTCATCTGGATTTTGGCTGGAGTTGATTTCCTCTTGAAGTAGGATGATATTAAAAAATATTTGTCTCTCATCCACGAATCCTCCCTAATTTTCTGAGATAATTTTGGGTAGAATAGGCTTAATCCTTTTGGCCAAAATCTTTGAGATCACTTTATAAGAGACATTACATAGTGATATCAACTAGAATATTGAATAGAAAAAATGGTTTATATATTTCAGGATCAAGGCTAGAAAGGAAGAATTAATTCCTCTCGCCATACAATTTTTATTCAGAGTATAACCCACCATTATGAAAAAAAAAATTATTACCTCCCAAATTTTTTGATAAATTGGGTGGAGAATCGACATGGTCCTAGTGATTTTTCTAGATTGAAGGGAAACATAGCTTGGTAGATTTCCTCTTTAGTGGGTTATTTTGTCAACACTCATTGTCTTCCAATGAAATAGACTAAGGAATAAGTTCCAGCATTCAATGTTCCACTATAGGGATGATAGGGTTTGTGGCACTATACAAATTGCTAAAGTGACGGATCACCTCTTCCTTAAGTGATGCAAAATTTGAAATTTGTATACCTCTTGTAACAATCTCTTTAATATTGCTTTTACTGACTAGATTTTTTTCTTTCTTGTGAAAATAATTTGTGTTCATATCTTTGGATTTTAACCAATTTCTCAAGGATTTTAAATTCCAAATCTCTTATACTCTTTGATAGATTTATGATAGGTTGCGAACTCTTCTCTTTCTTCTTGTTGCATATTATGTGTTGTGAACCCATTCTTCATCTTATACTGTATAATTTCCATTCTTTATTTTTAAAGTATGTATATCTTTCCCTGTCCTTTTTATTGTTGGTCTCAAGCCCGTTATTTTAATGCAAGCTTCAAGTTCTCGATCATTTTCTCCCATATCGTAACTAGGCTTCCCAATACCACTTCCTCCAAACCTTATACAATGGATCACTGAAGTTTGGTGAGTTTTCCCAAATTAGACAACAATGAAAGTGTAGTGGCCTGAAGACGATGTATTCTTAGATTTCAAGAGTTATTTAATTTTGATTCAATTTGATATAAGGGAGGATTGTAGAACTGACCAATATTTTTTGTGATAAGAATGAAAAAAAATTAAAATATATTCAAGCAAGTAACAATATGGTCTGGTCCAATCCGATTATTTCTCCACATGAATTTGTTAGTAGAAGGCTTTATCTCTAATAGATTCAATTTATGTATAAGGTATTCTAAATGTTCTTGGAACTAATCTTGAATGTGAGATCCCCCTTTTTTCTCTCATTGATGCAAGGTTGTAATGAGTTTACCATTTAAAAAAATAATGGCAATGTTGGTTGCACCTCCTTTTTATACCAAGGTTGGTTTTATACGTTGCTACTAGGAGCACCGATTTTTTATTCTAGGGATGATTTTAAGATTTTGGTTGCAATACTACTAATTATTAAGAACACTACTTAAACTAGTTGCAATTTTAACCTCGAAAAAAAATGATGCTACTGTCAACAATTCTTTTCAATTTAGAGGTTAAAAACATAGATCCAATTGAGAAATTTCTCAAGTGGTTACAAAAACTATCTAAATATATATCCAATTGAAGATAGGATATTCTAAAGTGTCTACAACAACTCATAAATAGTTCTAATATTCATACTAAAGCCCGACTAATTATCAAATTTGAAATTAGCCATGTGGGTTACATAAAAACTTCCTCAAAATATGTTATAAAACAATTACTAATTATGTTGAGCTCCTAGATTTATGGATTATGCACGGGAGGCCTTCAATTCTATAATACAAAGAAATATGTACATGTTGGCACATAGAAATTTTCCATCCAATAATAGGGACTATGAAATATTTCTTGTACTATCTTCCTCAAGTGGCTACATGATTGGTGGTGGTATATCTCCTCCTTTGTGGCATGCTATATTTGCAATACATTGATCTAAAAATAATCTACACCATTAACTCAAGTCTCTTCAACCTCGTAGCTTGTGGACCCATTCCTATAGAAAATTGTTTACACGTGAAAATTACTTCAAAAGTAAATACATAATACACTAAAATTTCTCTAAGGCTAATCACAATCAGTGAAATTCTAAGAAATGTAATTGGAAACACCTAAATTGTTACAAAACCAACTCACAAAAAGATAGAAAAGATAGATCAACGACTTAGAAATCAGCCTCTTCAAGAGGAAAACCTCCTTTACATTATGCAAATGAACAATTCTTGGATGATAAAAATGAAAAAACCTCCTTTCTATATATAGGAGTCTAAGGGGTCACAATATAACAAAATCCAGCCTAACAATAATAATATAAGAGCACAAAAATAAAAATAGTGGGCTTCTATGGGGCACAATAATAACAATATGGGGACAAAAGGGGCACAACAATAACAATAAGGAATACAATGTCAATAGTAATGGGGGAATCACTAGTATTATAGGGACCTAACATGCCCCTCTCCTTCAAAAAAGTGTTGTCCTCAATGCTTGAGTAGTTCTGGATGCTTTTGTATAAAATTCTCATCCTACCATGTGGAATCTTCAACGGGTAAGTTATTCCACTTGATGAGATACTCTGAAATTGATTGATTTCGTAGTTGCCGAGTTCTTGTTTCTTTGAGTGCTTCAGGTTCCAATATGATTTTTCCTTCCTCATCAAGTTTTGGCAATATTGTTTGAACTGGGAGCTTGTCACCTATAATCTTCTTTAAGCATAAAACATGGAAAACTGATGGCACTCGGGAAGCTTCAAGAAGCTCCAATTTGTATGTCATAGTAACTATCTTTTGCAACACCTTGTACGGACCATAATACTTTGGTGATAATTTATTATCCTTCTTAGCTTGCTTGAGGGACATTTGTTTATATGCTTGTAGCCGTAGGAATACCCAATCACCTACATCAAAACTTCTTTCGTTGCGATGTTGATCTACCTGTTGTTTCATTCTATTCTGTGCCATCACGAGGTTGTCCTTTAAGAGTTGGAGGACTTGTTGTTGATGTTCAATGTGATGTTCCACTGCTTGAACCTTAGAATTTTCTCTTAGATATGATGTGATGGATGGTGGCTGGATATCCATAAAGTGCCATAAATGGGGTCATTTTTGTTTTTGTATGGAAGGAAGTGTTATGCCACCATTTAGCCAGAGGCAACCATTTGACCCATTGTGTTTGTTTATCAGATACAAAGCAACGAAGATATCCTTCCAAACATTTGTTTACTATCTTAGTTTGCCCATCAGATTGAGGATGATAAGATGAGCTATGAGCTAACTGAGTACCAAGACAAGAAAATAATCCTGTCCAAAAATTTCCAGTGAAAATGGGATCTCTGTCACTTAAAATAATCTTTGGGTTTCCATGTAGCTTTAGAATTGTTTCCATAAATGCAGTAGAAAGTGTACTGGCTTTAAATGGATGTGATAATGCACAAAAGTGTGCATACTTGGTAAGTCTGTCAACTACCACCATGATGACACTCTTTCCCTCAGACTTGGGTAAACCTGTGATAAAAATCCATTGAAACCTCCTCCCAATGTTGGCTTGGAATGGATAAAGGTTTGTAATAGACCTGGTGTCTAATTGTGTTCAACTTTTATTTTGTGGAAAACCAAATCCGCCACATAACTTTTTTGAAATATCTGATTTAAGGCCATCCCAAAAAAAAATTTCCTCTTAACCTGTTGTAATTTTTAAATCCGGATGCCCTCCTAAAGGAGAAGTGTGGGCAATTCATAACAATCTTTTGTTTTAGAGCTTGGAATTCTTACAAAGGTATAAGTGATATTTGTCATAACGATCATTTTCCAGCTAATGTATCAGATGGTCTGGAACTTGTTGTAACTTTTGAATAGTGCCACACTTTTTTCTATGTCCCATATTCCTCCTTGCTTCAATATGCAATAATGGTGGATAATAAATGGCGCACAATTAATCTCCAACATCCTCATACTTTCTTGAGAGTGAAAATCTGCCACCACATTTTTCTTCCCCTTTTGTAGATGATTTCAAAGTCATAACCCAACATCTTTGTGACCCACTTTTGTTGCTCTTCAGAGGATAATCTTTGTTCTAAAAAGTATTTAAGGCTATCATGATCTGTTTTTACCTTGAAATTTCTTCCCATTAGGTAGGGTCGCCATTTCTTAAGTGCATGAGTATTGCCAACATTTCCTTCTCATAAATAGCTTTGTGTAAAAAATTTCACTTGATTGGACGACTTTCAAAAGAAATGGGTCTTTCATCTTGCATTAGAACAGCACCAATTCCATTT
>APFE030750717.1:79061-103441 GCA_000404065.3 Pinus taeda | reverse complement strand
TATGACCTTTAGTGTATTTTCTATCACAACTATAACAAAGCCCTTTCGCTCTCCTTTTTCCCAATTATTGTGGTGTCAACCTTGTAGGTTGTGGATGGATAGGGGCAACAACACTTCCATCTTTATCATTGTGAGTGGTAGGCTTCCTTGTTGCCATAATTTTTCTTTCCATTTTTCGTGCCAACCTGAATGCCTTCTCCAATGAATTAGGTTCCCAAAGGAGGACCTGATGTTGGATGTTATCCTTTAAAGTCCCTATGAACACATCAATCCTATGCTCCTCTGGAATATCTTTTACCCTTATATTCAATTTTTGGAAGTCCTCAATGTGCCATCATTAACCCTTTTGTTTGAGATTTATCAATTGGCTAAAAAAGTGTTGCTTTTTGTATCCTCATAATGTGATATCATTTCATCCATAAAAATAGCCCAAGTGACAATTTGTTTACGAGAGCAAAGCCATCGATACCATACAAACTAATTTTGTTCTAAATATAAAGTTGCAAAGTGTACCTTTTATGTGTTTTTCACATTATGGAGGTCGAAAAATTGCTCCATCTGTAGTATCCATGTTACGGGATCCTTGCCATCAAACTTCCTATATTGATATTTGGAACATGGTGGTTCTTTGATCCAATGTTAGAGCCTATGAAATAATGATTAACATTTATTTTATTCTCATCATGAGTTTCCTTTACTACCCTTTTGCCATTAGTAAGCATTTCTTGTAGAAACTTTGTCAAATCTGTCTTCAAATATTCCATCTTAGCTTCCATGCCTTTCTTTAAATCATCCATCTTGGATTCCACGCTATCCATCTTAACTTCCACGCCATCCATCTTAACTTCCACGTCATTCATCTTAGCTTCTACGCCTTTCTTTAAGCCATCCATCTTAGCTTCTACGCCTTTTTGAAAACCATCCATCTTAGCTTCCATGCCATACATATTAGATTCTATGTCTTTCTTTAAACCATCCATCTTAGCTTCTGTTACATTTTGTGCGAGTGAATTATGGTGCACTTGGTCTCGCAATTTTGATATATCATGTTGCATTTCTTCCTCTTATTCATGGGTCATGTTAGAGCTTTAAGGTTTCTTACTAGGTGTTTCAATTTTCTTTCTTCGGGGCATCAATTAATGATAATAATGCTTTACTATGCCCTTTGAATTCCTTCAAAATATATTTTTAAACCAAACTTATGCAAAAATTTAAAAAAGCTACACACCTTTTTTCACTTTGTAGGATCTTTATATTGAATCTATTGTATCTTTGTAATTGCAGATCTCCAAGGTCTAAAATTGCTTTTTGCGGTAACCCTCCGAGCACTCTTTCTAACCCTACACATCTGATCAATATTGGATTCTCCAATGAAGAGTTATGCCAAATATCCCATGATGACATGATTATAGACTAGTTCAGTAGAGCGAGCTTGTATGAAGTTCCATGTGTCATTGTTTTGACCTTAGGACCTGAACCAGATACACAGAAAACTACAGACCGTCCTGTTTCTGTAAGTTCTTATGAATTTTCAATCTAATTCTCAGAAAAACAATTATGACGATTTTCCCCAGTCCACCTGTTTGAGATATAATTTAGGATCCTGCGAAAACACTAACTTCCTTGGATCATATCTCCGAAAATATAGTGAGACAAGATCTGAAATTTGGACACAAGGTGTAGAGATATTTTGGCTAAAATGGGTTTGTCTTTTCACTTTTGAAACATCACATAAAAATGTTATAGTGAAAATACCACGATGACCTATTTGGAGTGGCGAAACCCTAGAATCCAAGCTCTGATACCAAATGTTATGAAACCAGCTCACAAAAAGATAGAAAAGATAGATCAACGACTTAGAAATCAGCTTCTTTGAGGGGGAAACCTCCTTTACATTACACAAATGAAAAATTCTTGGATGATACAAATGAAAAAGCCTCCTGTCTATATATAGGAGTTTAAGGGGTCACAATATAACGAAATCCGACCTAACGATAATAATATAAGAGCACAAAAATAACAATAGTGAGCTTCTATGGGGCACAATGATAAAAATATGGAGACAATAGGGGCGCAACAATAACAATAAGGGATACAATGCCAATAGTAATGGGGGAATCACTAGTATTATAGGTACCTAATATAAATATTCTCACATACAAGAATTAAAATAGGATAAGATAGGGCTATGTGTATATGAAAAGGGATTAGAAATAAGGAAAGGAGCATGTCAAAATATGGTAATTTTAAGACTTATAAATAAGCATAGTAAGTTCACCATATTGGAAAGAAAGCATTACGATTAGAATAATATATTGAGAAAAACCTCACAAAGAGATATAACAACAAAATCATAAATATATTACTCCTTGTGGCCTGGATATTAACTACCAAGACCCTTTAGGCCTATCTTGAGTTCCGAATTCTATCCCTATAGAAGCTAAGTTTCAGGCCTATCTTAAGGTTGAGTTGTAGTTCTGATTTGAAGGTCAAGTTAAATCCTTGTGAAGGCCAATTTTCATGAATGAGTACTACTAATTTAAGACCAAGTTTCATGGGATGAGTTTTATTTTTTAAAGGCCAAGTTTCAGGGGTGAGTTTTGTTATTTGAAGATCTAGTGTAGGCTTGGTTTGAAGGCCAAGTTCAAGCTTGATTTGAAGTCCATGTTATGGTGTATTGAAGGTTGAGTTTAGGTTGGATATTGCAATTACTATAAGTTGGCGCTCACTAAAGACTAGTGTCCTCATATTCTTGATAGGTTGGAACCTGCAACTTTGTAAGTTCATCAGTATAAGTGATTGGTGTCCTCACAAGAGATTGTAATAAATTAAAGATTTCTTTCAAGTATTTCTTCTTCAAATTTTTATTTACAAGTTAATCTATGTGTTCATACATTATGGATGTTTTAATATGTGATATGAATTTAGTTTCAAGATTAATTAAGTGAAAATTTGTCAAAAGTAATGAAATATAGATTCACCCCACTCTTACTATTTACAACAATTGGTATTAGAGTAGGCTTCTTCAAGAATAGTCTAATAGTGGGAAGATGATATTACATGGGGCCATGGTCAATCGAGAAGATTCAATCAAAATTCCTTTGTGTATGGTGTGTTTGGTAGCATATGAGTCCCAAATCCAATTTCCTTGTAGTTGGTTACTTCCTACAAGGAAATACACAAACAGTGAATGGAGTTAGTGATTAAAGATGGACTAATAAAGCATTGAGTTAAGTGGAAAAAATACATAAACAAAAACTAATCTAAACTAAACTAAACAACTAAAAGCAAGTCAATGAAGCAAAACAACTCAACAAAGGAGTAAGAAAAAGATCCTCTTTATTGATTGTTGGTAGTGGAAGAGTTACAAATGAATATCAAAGAAACTTGAAGAGAGTTGATTGAGCAATGGTGCTAAATAACTCTTCAACAAGGATTTCCCCTTCTCAATCTCTTTTTCAAGCACTTTCTCTCTCATAGAAGAAAAGAAAACTCTCTAAAATGGTGGAACTATCCTAGCCTTGGTATGATTGATTACTTCGAAGAAATTTTGGTAGCATAGAAATGCACAACATCTTCTTGTATTTTATTCTCCTTGCTATTAGATTTATAGAAATTTTGAACACTCCTTCCCTCATTTTACTCATCAATGAGGTTGTTTTCCTCATAAATGAGATGAGACCTATGATCCTCTAGCAATTAAGGCTTCTTGGGGATCAAGGCTCGAATGGTCAACCCATTATGTCAAGAGCTTGAGTTTTCTTCAAGAAATTTCGTGTCCTGAGGTGCTAACTAGGGTTCTAGTGACCCTCATGGATATCGAAGAAAAAGATGCAAGGTTGTGAACAAATGTCTATGGCGCACTCGTGAGGGTTGATTTTTTAAATCAAGTTTAGGAAACCATTTCTGTTTTCTCCTTTCATAATGTTTCCAGATCCAAATGTGTGCTTTGTACATGATTCTTACTAACTCTGAGTTCCTTTTGCTATGTACAACTGGGTGTTCCATTTTTCATAATAGAAACTTCCCCCTAATGTGTGAGGTTAGGAGTAAGCATATAGACAAAATAAATCACATTTTCTTGTTCTAATGATGATTCTTATCAACTTATTGAGAGAGATAAACTTGGTACAAAGATGATGAGGAGAAATGACCTTAACTAAGAACTGAAAGAAAACCATGATCTAAAGAAATACAAATAAAAAAGTATCTATATGAGGCATTCATATCCCATGCTCATTATGATGACTATGAATAAAATATTACAAACACACATGAAAATAATATCAAGTTAGCATTGAAGTGTTTGGCATGTTTCCAGCTAAACAAGATAATTTCTTTTGCCCTCAGGGTCATCTCCGACAAATACGCTAAAATGGGTGCCCCCATACATCAAATACAAAGAATTGTTGAAGGAGGTGCAACTAAATACATGGGTATTTGACTAAATGAGAGAACTAAAATGATCATAAAGTACAATACACCCCTGATGTGAAAACTTATGTTGGTGTCGAACATCAAGGGAGGCGGTGAAATCAATGGGAAATGAAGGTTTCCATTTTTCCACCTAAGACTATCCCAGAAAGTGGGGGGGATCCATAACAGTGGGGGGAACAACCAATGTACTACTTTGATTCTAGAATATGGGTGTTACTATCGACAAAAAATAAGTTCCAACCGCTCGAAACATAATTTCAAGAAATTTGTATGATGCTGAAGTAGGTGTTGTAACATGATGGGTCAAAGGCATGATAATGAGGATTAACGATATAGGAAGGATATGGATAAATCCCAATGTTGGAGATGTAATGCAAGTGGCAACAATGAAAACAAGAGTGGTAAGTTGTATGCCCTTGGGGTTGGTAGGACATCTAGGGGAGGTATAAGTATGTTCTAACTGTCATGGTAGATGGGTGAATAGATGGTGATCAACGATGTGGGTGTGGGTGAGTAAAATAAAGCTCCAACCAAGGGTGACTGGGGATTGCTTCCCAATAATTGACACAAAAATATGGGTGAGAATCCTTTTCCAAAAAAAATATTTGTGCGATTTCATAAAGAATTTAAAAGTAGTTTTGGATGTACAAACAAGAAGTTGGTTGCCCTAAGAGTATGGTGGCCTGTTGAATGATGTAGGTGGGTATCTACAAAGGGTGGGGCCCCATTGGCTAGTCTCAGTGTGAGGTGGATAAAGCAAAGGTAATGACACAGATAATCTAATGCAATGTGGATGGATGGCAGGCCAAGTGCATAATATAGTGGAGTATTCATCATAATCCAAAAATATTGGTGGATTGACAAGAAGGTGATAAGTAGAAAATAAAATAAGTGAGATGAGGTTTGTTTCAAGCCTATGAAAATGGTCGTGGATACCAATAGTGTCAGGAAAACTATAAAAATAAAATGGGGTAATCCATGTGAGTGAAGCTCTATCCACCAATGTGAACGTTTACCAAGTATGAGTGGAAGGTGACTGTAAATGTAGTCGAGATGATGGTACTTATTGTTAATTTCAGATATATAATGTTAGGATACAAAAAGTTTCTAGGGAACTATTGGAAATAATACTGAGAGCCGGGGGGGGTGAATTAGTATTAGAAAATCAATAAAATTTTTCATTTCATACTCTGATTCATATAGACTACTGTAGTTAAGGGAACCCACGTGTATACGCAACTGTGATTAATGCAACCAACGTATATCGAGTAAACTTATTATTCAGTTAATCCATTATATTTTGATCTTTAATCAATGCATCAGAACTTCATTAAACATATAAATCATGAACAAGAGCAGTAAAAATAGAACAGACAATCACACACATGAATACAAGATATAAGATGGAAACCCAATGTGAGTGAAAACCACCTGCTGCAATCGTCTCTATCTTCTTTTAATAAGAAACATATTTTTACAATTTTTTGTACTAGTGTAGACTTATACCAGTACGAAGGCTACAGAAGGCTACAACCTTCTCTTGTTCTCTAGCTTCTCCTGGAAGGCAGCTACAACCCCCTAGCTCTTGTACTAGCTGTTGTGTTTACTAGTACATAGGTGCAGGCCTACAAAAGGCCACAACCTTCTCTTTTCTTCCATGGACCACATTTCATTAATTTTCAGACTGGATCCATCAATAACATCAATCAACCATCAAATATATTTTCATCAATCAATCTTCTTTGCACCAACCAAAACTGAACCAAACAATCACTTCTCAGAATGCTGTAACTAGAATACAAAAATAGTAACCAGAACCCATGTTGTAACCCAAAACACTGCAATAGCAAATAAAAGTAGCTAAATCATATTTTATTAGGTATACACTAATTCAACGTGTCAAACCTATGTACATACACAGTTTACTCAATGTGAACCTACGTATTTGCTCTTTTGATATATAGACCCAGCATGTATACACGCCTTTGGTAAAGTGAATCCGCGTACAGATCTGTAAATGATGATTTAAACATTACAACAACTTCAGACATCAGTTATACCCAGATCATCATATTTACAGATTACAACATGCGCTCATTATTCAAATAAGAAATCAAAACCACACAAAGATACTTCTCTTCAAGCCTTAAGGTCTTGACCCTTCAATAGAACTTATCCTTCCTCAAGTGCTCAGGTTCATTCTTGATTTAGATCCAACTATGCACCATAACCCAATAACCTGTATTCTAGATATTGCTCTTCATTAGATATTAAATTCATGAGTGCCTTTGCCTAATGATCTTCTCCTCCTTTTATAGTCCTAGGCCTTACACAATACCATGGACCAAAAATACTTAGAACCAATACCTTGGACCGAATACCTGGGGTCAACATTTCAGACCAAATACCATGGACCAAAACTTAGTTTTCAACATGTACATGCATTTCCTTCCGTGAAAGTGCGTGTGTACGTATATGCTTCTTTTGTTCAATTAACCTGCGTGTATACGCAGGTTGGTCAAGGTGAACATGCGTATACCTTTCTTTCTTCATTCTATGTGGCCTGAACTATGCTTTGTCATCTGAGAGAGTTTCCACCAAATACAACACCTGTATCACCTGTATCATAATGCCAACAATCTCCCCCTTTTGACTTGATGGCAACAACAACACCAATCACTCTCACCCTTTTTCATCAAGGGCAAAGGGTCATGCTCCCCCTGAGTACCTACTGAAATCTTTGATATGCTGAAGTGCTGATTGAGCTCCTATGATTGAGTCCATGCTCTCCTTGAGCATAAGCAAGGCCTGCAAAAAGATAACATGACTCTATACATAGATCACCAAAGACCTTCCTATCACCAAGACTCATACATACATCCATCTCCCAACCAAGTTGGGATATACCAAGTTTGACTCATCCACCCAACCAAGTGGGGATATACCAATTGATTATACATGTTAAACAAGAACATTACATCATCCATCCCATACATAGTGGGGTAACAAAATATGACCTTTACATTGAAAAATATACACGACATAGAGACCAAACATCTAAAACAAGACTATGATAGTTA
The DNA here is from genome assembly GCA_000404065.3 of Pinus taeda. NCBI lineage: Eukaryota > Viridiplantae > Streptophyta > Pinopsida > Pinales > Pinaceae > Pinus > Pinus taeda. Next base: position 95,924 of record APFE030750717.1, on the reverse strand, counting down.
TCAACAACTATCATCAGCAGCATCTGTCAATCATCATCCAAACCAACAACCATGAGCTCCCCCTGAACCTATTCCACCTGAATAAAAAAAATTGTGCATTTGTAGCAAGACCTTCTAAGATAATGACAACAATGCATTACTATAAGTATATGCTCCCCCTGAATCTGTGCCAGATTATCACTGTCAAACCCCATATCAAACTCATTTCATCCACTGTTTTTCTTCAAACCAACATATACGCGATTGTATCCACAAAAACTGGTGTATTTACACGGATACGCTTCATGAATCTCACATACAACCACTTTTCTCTGAAATAGATAAGTTTTAATAGCAAGATGATGCATCAACTACTCCCAACTTTTGTCTGAGATTTTCAAATGTCTCTCTGGGCAGTGGTTTGGTGAATATATCAGCAACCTATTATTTGGAGGGAACATACTCCAATTTGACCCTTTTTTTCAAGCACTTCTTCACATAGAAAATGATATTTGATGGGTATGTGCTTGGTCTTGGAATGCATGACTGGATTCTTTGAAATACTTATTGCACTTGTATTATCACATAGAATGGAGATGGGTGGAGTACATGTGATCTGAATGTCTTGCAATGTTACATCATCCAAAGGAGTTGTGTGCAGCAAGATGCAACAACCACATATTCTACTTCAGTTGTAGATAATGAAATTGAACTTTGTTTCTTGCTGAACCAAGACACTAATCTGGAACCCATATAGAATGCACCACCACTAGTGATTTTTCTGTCATCCATGCTTCCTACCTAATTTGCATCTGTATATGCATGAAGTGTAAGATATGTATCCCTAGGATACCATAAATCAAAATTCTGAGTTTCTAAAGATATTTGAAGATCCTTTTGACTGCCTAAAGGTGTGATTCCTTTGGATTTTCTTGGAATTTTCCAACTATTCCCACTACATGCATGATGTCTAGTCGGGTACCTGTTAGATAAAGCAAACTACCAATCATGGATTTGTAGGTTGGTTGATGTACTACTACTAATTTTCATTTGTGCTGAGACTGCATCTTGTTACCATGGGGGTACATACTGGTTTAGAATCTTCCATGCCGTGTTTTTTCAAGATTTGCTTGAGATACTTCGTTTGTGACAGAAAAATACCATCTTTCTTTTGTTGAACTTGTAGACCAAGAAATATGTGAGATCACCAAGCAGGGACATTTCAAATTCTTGCTGCATTACCAAAGCAAATTTTTGACTCATGGCTTCTTCATTGCTACCAAAAATGATATCATCAACATACACAACAAGTATTAGTAATTTATTATTGTCAATCTTCATATATAGATTGCTATCAACTGATCCTTTTGAGAAACCTTGTTGATGGAGATATTTCTCAAGATGGTAATACCATGCCGTTGGAGCTTGGTTTAGACCATAGAGAGCCTTTCTGAGTTTGCATACAAGTTTTGATCATTTCCAAGAATGAATCCGTCTGGTTGCTCAATATATACTTCTTCTTCTTCTAAGTGCCCATTAAGAAAAGCAGATTTTACATCCATTTGGTATAGTTTAAATTTCTGAAAACTAGAAAGAGCAAGGAACATTCTTATGGCTTCAAGTCTTGCAATAGGTGCAAAAGCTTCTTCAAAATCTATCCCTTCTTGTTGAGCATACCCTTTACAAACAAGTCTGGCCTTGTTTCTAATAACTTCTCCATTTTCATTCAGCTTGTTTTTGAATATCCATTTGGTTCCTATGATATTATTATCATGAGGTCTAGAAACTAATTCCCAAGTATTATTCTTTTCAATTTTCTCAAGCTCTTCATTCATGGCCTTGACCCAACATTCATCTTTGCATGCTTCATTTACATTTTGAGGTTCAATGGAGGAAAGCAATGCAAGATAGCTTGAGGATTCTATAATAATTCTTCTTGACTACACACTTGCCTCTTTCTATCCCAAAATTTGAGTCTGGATGATTTTTCTAGACATACCTGGATGGAGTCTTTTCTTCTACCGTTATCTGTTCTTCTAGTGCTTCATTGGTTTCTTCTTCAAAATTAGTCTAATTTGATGTGGAAGGATAATCGTCATCTTCTTCATAATCTTTGGTTTTTACCTGCTTTGGATTTTTTCCTGCTTCATCAATCACAACATCAATACTTTCAAAAATTTTCCCAAGTCTTTTATTATAACACTTATATCCTTTACTTCAGGAAGAGTAACCAAGGAGAATGCCTTCATTTGCTCTAGGTTCAAACTTACCAAGGTTTTCGTCAGTCCTTTGATGTAACATTTTCTTCCAAAAACTTTGAAGTATTTTATAGTAGGAGCCTCACCATACCAAAGTTCATGAGGAGTTTGGGTGCTGTTTACCCGAATATTTGTTTTGTTGAGAATAGTTACGGCAACAAATGCAGCTTCACCCTAGAAGGTTGCAGGAGTTCCAGACTCATCTAGCATAGCCTAAGCCATTTTTTGAATAGTTCTGTTCATCCTTTATACCACTCCATTTTGCTGAGGTGTCCTTGTGATGGAGAATTCCCTTTTTATTCCATGTTCTTCACAAAAGTTGAAGAATTGATCCAAGGTAAATTCCCCTCCTCGATCATATTTGAGACATATTTTGCGATCCGATTCATTTTCAACTAAATCTTTGAAGGCTTTGAACTTTTCAAATGATTCATCTTTATGCTTTAGAAGTCCTATCCAACACATTCTTGAAAAATCGTCAATGAAAAATATAAAATATTCTTCTCCACGAGGTGACTTTTTCCTTGATGGTCCACATAAATCAGTATGAACAAGTTCAAGAGGCTTACTAGCTGATCCTTCCTTTTCAAGGAAATGTGCTCTGGTTTGCTTACCAACATGATTTTCATATTGTATTTCCGGGAATGCTGATATACAGAAGATGACAAACAACTTAGTATCTGCATGCATTTCTTATTTGAGGGAAGATTAGATGCTCTAGTCTTTTGTGCCATAGCCAATGTTCATCATTTTTTCTTAGATAGCACTATTGTTGTCCTCCCTTGAGTATGTAAAAGTTGCTTGGAGTTCTTACACCTTTGATCATTGTTTCTCTTGTATCAAGCTCACGAACAACACATCCATTTGATTGAAATACTACTTCATTTCCTTGATCACACATTTGACCGACACTTAACAGGTTATGCTTAAGACCATCAACATACATAACATTCCCAGCTTTAACCTTTTCTTTTGAGAGAACAAAGCCTTTACCTTTTACAATAGCATGAGTTTCATTTCCAAATGAGATCTTCTTTTCTTTTTCTAAGGCATTATATGGTTGAAGTTTTTCTTTGTCACCTGTCATGTGTTTTGAGCATCCACTCTCAATATACCACTGATTTTCTTGTCCTTCTACATACAAGGCTATACCACATCTTTCTGGTTGTGGCTCTTTCCTTTTCCATATTTTGGGACTTAATGGCGTTTGCTCCTTCTGAGATGTTTGCCAAAATTTACTCTTTCATTCAGATTCTTCATGACCGAAATTGTTGCAGCTGGAGCATTCTATTTCATTTTCAATAAGAGAAAAGTTATTGTAAGTCCGTTTCATGATCCCTGTCACATTCCTTTGATTTCGTGCTTTTCTAGTCATGATTGTCTTGTAAGCAACACATTGAGCAGCTTTGTGTCCAAAATCATGACATGAGAAGCATTGGTCATTAAAGAAGTTCCTGCGATTATCGAATCCAGTGACCTTGTGATTGTAGTTTCTACTGATATTCATTCTTGAAGCAGATTAAGTATGATTTACCTGATGTTTGTAGCTTCTGTTCATCCTTGAAGTAAATTGATCCTGATTTACCTGGTGTTCTTCATTATGCCTTTGCTGATGACTGTCGATCTGTTTACTGCTCTTTGCTGCATTGAGATAGCTTTTAGTGGAGGTTGACAGCTTCTGTGATTGAAATGTTTCTTCAGTATATCCAAGGCCTGTCTTTATCAGAGGAGAATGCTGCACTTTGATGATTTCATTTAATGTTTCAGATCCTTTAGCAAATCTAAGATTGAGAGATTTTGTTTTCTCAATATCCTTTCTCAGACCCACAATTTCACATTCCAGTGTTTCATTGTATTTTTCTCTTTCAGCAAGTTGGAATGTCAGAGTGTCTATAATCATATTATTTTCTTCTAAACAAAATTTGAGTTTAGATATTTCTTCATAAAGGTCATCCTCATCTAAAGCATCCAAGAAATCATCATCTTCTAAAGCTATTAAAAGTCTATAGTCATTACTATTTTTATCTTCATCACTATTTGATAAACCATCACTATCTTCATGAGTATAGTAGCTCTTCTTACTTACACTTTGTTTTATGTTCCATTTTTTTGATTCCTTCCCTTAATCAAGCTTATCTTTATGAGGACATTTGGTAGCATAATGACCAAATCTTCCACAAGCAAAGCATTTGAAAGGTACTTTACCTCTGAATCTCCTGGAACCTCGTTGAAGGTTCTTGACAAAGTTTGCCTCTTCTTCTCCTTCTGAAATATGTTTCGATTCATGGAATTCTTCTCTTCCTGAAGCTTTGAATGCGGCTTCTCTCATATTTGATGGACCTCATTTTCTCATTTCGAAAGCAGTTAAGATTTCGTGCAGTTGTGTCATAGTAATAGTCTGAAGATCCTACTTTTCTTCTATGGCAGATGCTTTTGATTCAAACTTAGTAGACAAAGATCTTACAACCTTTTCAACTAAAGTAACTTCTTTTATCTCTTCACCCAAGTTATTCATGCAATTAATAATCTCATCTATACATAAGAAGTAATTAGCTATACTTTCATCATTGTGCATTTTGAGAGTTTCATATTGAATTCTAAGAGATTGTAGTTTTGCACGTTTTACCTGATTGTCTCCTTCATAGCTTAGAATGATCTTGTCCCATATTTCTTTGGCGGTTTTGAGCTACATAACTTTGACAAATTCGGATTGTGACAGACTCCCCAATAATGTGTTGACAACCTTGGCATTGGTTTCATATTGCTTTTTACCTGCCGTATCTGTAGGAATTGCTGATGGAAATGTATATCCTCCTTCCACGATTTCCCAGACATATATTCCAAGAGATTGAAGATAGGCTGTAGTTCTTACCTTCCAATAAACAAAGTTGCTCCCATCAAAGATTGGTGGTTTAATGGATTCCTCTCTTTCATAGTTACTCATGATGATAGATCTTCCTTCAAGCAATCAAGCTTCTTCTGAAGGACCTGCTCTAATACCAATTGTTGGAAATAATACTGAGAGGGGGGGGGGGGAGTGAATCAGTATTAGCAAATCAATAAAATTTTTTCATTTAATACTTTGATTCATATATGCTACTTTAGTTAAGGGAACCCACGTGTATACGCAATTATGATTAATGCAACTAGCATATATCTAGTAAACTTATGATTCAGTTAATCCATTATATTTTGATCTTTAATCAGTGCATCAAAAATTCATCAACCATATAAACAGTGAATAGGAGCAGTAAAAATAGAACAGAAAATCACACACATGAACACAAGATATAAAGTGGAAACCCAATGTGGGTGAAAACCACCTGCTGTAATCGTCTCTATCTTCTTTTAATAAGAAACATCTTTTTACAATTTTTTATACTGGTGTAGACTTATACCAGTACACAGGCTTCTACCTGCAGAAGGCTAAAACTTTCTCTCATTCTCCAAGTTCTCTTGGAAGGGAGCTACAACCCCCTATCTCTTGTACTAGCTGTTGTGTTTACTAGTATGTAGGTGCAGGCCTACAGAAGGCTACAACCTTCTCTTTTCTTCCAGGGACCATGTTTCATTAATTTTTAGACTGGATCCATCAATAAAATCAATCAACCATCAAATATATCTGCATCAATGAATCTTCTTGGCACCAACCAAAACTGAACCAAACAATCACTTCTCAGAATGTTGTAACCAGAATACATAAACAGTAACCAGAACCCATGCTATAACCCAAAACACTGCAACGACAAATAGAAGTAGCTAAAGAATATTTTATTAGGTGTATGCTACTTCAACGTGTCTAACCTACATACATACGCAGTTTACTCAAGGTGAACCTGCGTATACACTCTTTTGATATGTAGAACCAACGTGTATACGCGCCTTTGCTAAAGTGAACCTACGTATAGATCTGTAAATGATGATTTAAACTTTACAAGAACTTTAGACATTAGTTATATCTAGATCATCATATTTACAGATTACAACATGTGCCAGTTATTCAGATAAGAAATCAAAACCACACAAAGATACTTCTCTTCAAGCCTTAAGGTCTTGACCGTTCAATAGAACTTATCCTTCCTCAAGTGCTCAGGTTCATTCTTGATTCAGATCAACTGTGCACCATAACCCAATAACCTGTATTCTAGATCTTTCTCTTCATTAGATATTCAATTCATGAGTGCCTTTGCCTAATGTTCTTCTCCTCCTTTTATAGCCCTAGGCCTTACTCAATACCATAGACCAAAACCACTTAGAACCAATACCTTGGACCGAATACCTGGGGTCAACATTTCAGACCAGATATCATGGATCAATAACGAAATATCATGGATCAAATACCACAGATCAAAACTTAGTTTTCAACATGTATGCACATTTCCTTCCATGAAAGTTCATGTGTACGTATACACTTCTTTTGTTCAATGAACCTGCGTGTATATGCAGGTTGGTCAAGGTCAACCTGTGTATACCTTTCTTTCTTCATTCTATGTGGCCTGAACTGTGATTTGTCATCTGAGAGAGTTGCCATCAAGTAAAAAACCTGTATCACTTGTATCATAATGCCAACATAAACCTATCATGCTAGTGAAGAATGATACCTTAACTGTCGATTGGTGTACCAGGGGACTGAGTTCAATATGAAGGTTTCCAATTAACTACAACTTAAAAGCCAATAATCCAAGTGAAGTAAATATTCATATAAAATATGAAAACTAGAAATGTTTGAAGAAGATCTATCAAAATCATAGAAAGGCATACTTGGAAGGTACTCTGAGTGTGAAATAGACCCAAAAATGAAAAATTTTGACAAATTGAAAGGAGGGTACCCTGGTGTAGATGATTGTGTTATGATCCCAACACCACTAAAGGTTCGATGAAAGGATCTCATGGGCTCCCATACGGGCCTCTGTAAGAACGTAAAGTATCGTACATATAAGGGAAATGGGGACCACATTGCCACCTCATTGGTACTGTTGATGTGGCACTTGTTTTGGAGCCCAACAATCATTTTTTTCGTTGCAGTCAACCAGAGTGCCTATTCATTGAGTGAGGAGAGACATGTTAGCCATCATCAAACCATCTTTGCTAATTCAATAGTTATAGGGTAAGTAGGATGTGCAAGGTGCCTTGTAAGACCCTTTTAGGAAAAGGATCCCTAACCCTCGTAGGTGACTAGCTCAAAATCATGTGATTCCTCACAGGTTGGGGGGATGAACCACAGTGGTATCATGCCTTAAAAAAAAACAATTGCAACATGGTCACAACTGCGTGGAATAAAAGAATGAGACCCTGTATGAGGGGGGATCACGAACTAGGGTGAATGTCACAAGTGTGAGGGATACATGCACAAGGCCTGCATGACTGTTTCACAAACAATCTGTGGGTTACCAAAATTTGAAAATTTTGTGTTTTGGCCTCCCTTTTTTTTATTTTCTTTCTCTTATTGACCTCATGTGGGTCAAATATGCAAGATGATGCTATGAAGGGAGAGGGATTAAGGGGACCTACGTAATGTAATGGGTGCAGTTACCCAAGTGCAAGCAACCTTAGCTAGATGGGGGTTACTAAAGTTCCTTTAGAACCCAATACTGAGATCACAGGAGGACTTCCTGTGGTTTGTTATCAAGAGCTTCGATATATAGGGGGCCAATGTACCTTTCATGGTGGAGGTGGATGTATACTTTCACTGGACTAGTGTCTTGAGGGGAGGTGCTTCCTACATAGCTCCCACATGGTGGGCCGATACTGGCTGAGTGAGCCATGCAGTGGTGTGGAGTTGACCCTTATAATGGTGAAAACATCATGATCGAGTCCATACAGGATTTAGCTACACAAGAAGAAACGATGATGATTATTTTCATTTATGGAACTGCTATCTTGCACCTGATTACAAGAGTACAACAAGTGATGCTGGAGAGTATGCATATTGGTACCTTCTTTAACTAGGCTAGCATGAGGAATTAGAGGATGACCACTCAAATTTTACAGGTGGTGCCATGAGACATATGCGGCTTTCAGTATGGAATCATCCTTTGCAACATTCTATGCGAGCATGTGGCCATGTTGCACCCACTTATTCGAGTGGACCTGACTCCTGTAAGCCATCCACAGATTAGGAGATGGGCTATGTTGATGCCCAGAGATGGTGGTGGAGAGGTGGGTCAATATTGGTCTGGAACTACTGGGGGTTGGTTTACGTCCAACCTTAGTTGATCCTATAGTTCTCGTACACGAGAATAAACTTTCAGGGTGACCTGGACATGGGCTTCCCTTAGGCGATGCTTGGGGACTTGCAGGTATATGCATACATATGATTTTTCTAAATTTACTTTTTTTCATATATGTACTTTATATGGTGTACCTCATACTGCCATTGGACATGGTTCTTTTGTAGATATGGGTCTTCGCAAGTGCCCCAAAACAGATTAGAGGGTGCTTATGGCAGTGATTAGAGACAACCTTTGGCAGGGGATTGCTGTGGGACATTGATGACCTCATGAGGGGGTCCTTGAGGATTGGTTGACCCAATGGGAGTGTCTCTAGATAAGTTCTCCCAGAGAGGGGGGAGAGGTGGTGGGTCTCCAAGAGGAGATACAGAGGCTCTGGGATCATGCTCGGGCTGCTGAGCAAAGGGAGTTGGATGTGAAATAGAGGTTGAAAAATCTTCTTCTTAGATTACCCAAGGTTAGCTTGATGATGCTTAAGGAGGATTTCATTGAGAGGATGATGATATTGCAGATGGAATAGAATTTGGTTCTCCATCAAGTCGTTGTTGCAGTGGATACGCATGCCCTATTTTGGTTCCAACGTAGAGGGAGTAGGAGAGCCTCCAACAGGTGGTGCAGAGTGCAATACACCTCAATCTTAGATCTATTTGTGATGTACCAGGGGAAACACTCATTATGAGGATGCTCCCCTATTTTTTATAGATGATACATTTTTTTATGGTGATGGCTAGTCAATGTATATAAACCCTATTTTATGCAAGTGTTACATGTAAGTCATCACTAAGACACATAAGCACAAATAAAATGAACCATCACATCAAGAAATAAAAATACATCATCATCACACACACACACACACATATAGATATACCATTTTTGTGCTCTTATGATGTGTATGTGATGATGTTGACTATATACATGTGATGCATTTTTATTTCTTGATGCGATGGTTCACTTTATTTTTGCTTATTTGTATCGATGATGACTTGTATGTAACACTTTCTAGTCTAGGATTTGATCACATATGTGATCAACAACATTATTTTGAATTCTTGATGTATGTGAAAATGTGATATGATAAAAACCACCTGCTAATAGTTGTGCATGTAGGTGTTTCCAAAAAGGAAAAGGGTCATAAAAATTGAAGGATTGATTCAGTTGCGATACAACAAGCTACAAATCAAGCAACACATGCAAATGACGAATACCTAACTGGGAGGCATTAGCCAAAATCCCTATACTAAGTTCATATTTAGCTTGATTATTTGTGGTTGACCCAATGCAACCACCATTCTAATGAAGAATAGTATTATCAAGATATTAAATGGCTTGGGCTACTACAGGGAGATTCTATGGCCATCGAGAAGCACCATCAATGAACCCATGGTGGTAAGTCAGTGGATGATCCTTTAGTGGCACATGATGAAAGTACAGTTTAGAGTACATCGTTGATGAGGTGATCATAAAAGAAAGTCATGGTACATAGTTACATTGTAAGGCCTAAACATATGGTTCAGGATGAAATTTCTTGAGGTAGATCCTATTGACAAGGTATTTGAGACAAGTCCCATTAGGCTCTACCAACATGTAAGCACCTTTCAAAAGATAATGTTTAACAATGTAGGGCCCTTTCCCTAATGTTTCAAACTTTCTAGGTCTTAGGGCTAGGTTAGAGATTTCATGCAAGAGTATTAACTCCCCCTTATTGAATGAGAATGGGGTAACATAGCGATAAAATGAGGCTTTGGTCCATTTTTTGTAGTCTTCATTATTCTCATAAACTTTTATCAACGTGTTCTAGTTGGATGAGCCCTTTCTCTACTGGCGAAGTATATGGTGGAAGATCGATGAATATGCATATGGTAGGGATCTTGCACTCAATAGGGAGTATAGCCTCAACCCTGTAAAGTGGGTGAAAAGGAGTAAATGTGGAAACATTCAAAATTCCACCTAATCAAAGAAACAAATAAGGAAAAGGAAGAGTAACTTATCTACCCATGGAGACATGTTGAAGAGCCCATTTAAAGTGAATTTGAGAGATTGCAAATAATATAAAGCAAGAAGAATTCAAATGACCATAGTTTGTAGGTGGAATATTTAGGAAAACCATTGGGAAAGTGGCTTGTTATTACTAAATCAATGTATTGACTTTGCAAGTGAAGCTTGGCCCTAGAAATAAATAAATAAATAAATAAATAAATAAAATATATTATATATATATAATATATATATATATTATAATATATATTTGTGTGTGTGTGTAACAAACTTACCAACTTAATAAGAAATTTGACCTGAAAATGAGAGCTCCAGCCCTAAAAATTCCAAATTTTCGAATAAAAAAATTGAACAAAAACACCCCAAAATGCACCATTTTTTCATCTCAAGGTTAAAAATCTAACGTAACTTTTCAACCATGACATTAAAAACCAAGTGTCATATTTATGGAAGATATGAAAAACAACATGAAATGTAAAAGTGATGATGTGACATCAACCCTTTTTAGAGTTAAAATTCCCACATTAAAGACCAAATATCATAACACCTAAATTAGAGAGTGGTTCTAGTAGGTGTAATTTATTTATTTTAAGTTTAAATTATAGCTCATCTGAGATCCTAGCTGATGAGCCCCATAAATGGGTAATTATATGGGCTCATTCTACCTCTTATTTCGACTTAATCCACCATTTTCATTAGTTTATTGTATGTTTTTGAATATATTTACGCTAATAGAGTGAATTGGGTTAGTCATTTTGCCATGTAGTCTAATATGTGCCTTATGCAGATTTTTTGGTCAATTTTGGACAAAGTCAAGGGATTTATGAGCAAATGGCAACCAAAACTTAAGGAAAATAGGGAAGAGGACTTGTACGGGGTGTCTCATTCATTTATGACCCCTTTCCTCAAATCCTCCATTAGCAACTTGGAGCACAAAGGTCCACATTGACGATTCCAAGGGGAAGCTGAGTAAGTAAAGTAGGACTGTTGTTTATATCCAGTTCTAGGAAGCCGAGTTCCTTGATTTTAGGAGGACTATTGGAGGACTCCATTTGTATAAATAAGGAGGCTTAAAGCCTTAGTAGGTTAGCCAGTTATTAGTAGATTTTCGCACTTTTGTGCAACATTGTGTTCAGCTCATTATTGAGTTCCTTTTTTAGAACAATTTATGTAATGTAACTGCTATTTTTTATAACGAAGATGAAACAGTTTTTGAGCCAGCACTGATCTCTTTCAGAGGGCTGAAGCTCTTGGGTTAGGGCCCAACCCAAGCTTCCCACCACCTCCTACTGTGTACTTATATGTTTTTTCTTGATTTCATGAGTTAATTTCTGTTGCATAGATTCATTTTGCTTTGTTGGATTAGGTTTCTTTTGATGGTTACTATAGTTGTTCTTGTTTCATTTGCTCAAGTAGGTTACTGCAGTGACAAATAAGATTCAAAAAGGCCAACAATAGGTGTTGATCTCCTTTCTTCATTCCTGGGACTATGATTTGAGGTCAAGGCACTTCTGCTGCCACCAAAAACACAATTTTTGCTCTTCCATGCAACTGCTAGTGTGATAACTTGATTTGGAAAGATTGATATTGGTTTAGATTCAGTTGCTAAGATCATTTCCTATTCTTGTACCATAGATCTCTCTGCATGCTTTTTTGTTCATAGGTTACTATTCAACATTTTCTATTTGTAGGTCAGAAATTAGGTCAAGCTAGACAAAGTTCTGTTTTCATGGTATAGTTAGTTCTTTGTTTGGTCAGTTTTGATAAGTAGATGTGCATATCTCTTGCAGGACACCTCGGCTCACCATACATCCATATAACAGCCAACACTAGCTCACTTTTGATAGATTTCCCAGCTCATTCACAACATTTCGCCAATCTGCCCTAATTTCTGTGTTTTTCCATAAATCTTCTTTCTTGCCATTCGAACAAATCCAACCATCACGCTCGTCCCTGATCTTCCTTGACAAGTTCTACACACCTCAAAACCTTCATCTAGCCTTCATTTCCCCTTTCCCATCGTTTTTTCCACCTTCAAAACTCCAAAAATATCTCTCGACCTCCCCCTTTAGATCCTCCTGTAGATCCCCTATAGCGTCCTGTAGAATTTTCCGTGAGTGAGTTTTCAAAGTCCGATTGCTATGGAAGTCTTCAGAAGGGTACTAGGGGCTTCTTAGGACCTCTCCACACCTTCCTCACCCTCTGAAAAAGCCAACTCCATCTTCCTTTTCCACCAAAACTCTGCATAACCACAACCAAATAAATCACAAGCATAATAATTCCACATAAAAACACTAAAAAACACAAAACGATGTTTTCTTCTCATTTCTTTTCAGAAGTAGCTTGAATAAATGCAATTTACCTTTTTAGTAGTCAATGGAACTCATTTCATCAGCTTTCATCTCTTTTCTTTCAAAAGTAGGGTTAATAGGTAAATTAGGGTTTGCTAGGGTTTGCGTTACATTTCAGTTTTCCTTCTCTTTCGGCAAATTGAATAGCCTCTGTAGAGTTAGTTTTCTTTCATCACAGTTAAATATTTTTCTAAGAACTCATAGAAGTTGGCTTAAGCTCCTAGCGAACTTGTGCTAGCCGGTCAAGTGACAACCTGCAGTAAGAGCTAGTACTTGTGCATACAGCACCGTCGCTTCCAAGTTTGTTACGAACTACTGGGTTGATAAAAGTAAAGAAGGAAGCCCGAGGAGTTGCAACATTATTGCTACAACAATGGAGCTCACCATCTTTTTGGCACCGTTTCCAGGGAAGCATCAAAGTATTTTGTGATTACCGCTTTTCTTCTATTTTCTACTACAACATTCTACTAAGTAGTTTATTTCAGCAAAAGTAGAGTAGTTGTTTCATTTCAATTTCCATTTCAGCAAGAGTAGATTAGTCATTTCCCGCTTTCATTTCAATTCTTCTATTTCCATTTCAGCAAGAGTAGAATAGGCATTTCCTGCTTTCATTTCAATTCTGTAATTTCCATTTCAGCAAGAGTAGATTAGTCATTTCCTGCTTTCATTTCAATTCTGCAATTTCCATTTCAGCAAGAGTAGATTATTCATTTCCTGCTTTCATTTCAATTCTACAATTTCCATTCCAACAAAGTAGATTAGTCATTTCCTTGCTTTCATTTCCATTATGTAATTTCATTTCAACAAGTTCATTTCAGTGGTTGCAAATTGTTGTTCAATCCATTTTAGTTTTGCAGGTACAAGTAGAAAAAAAAAAATCACCCAAAAAGAGATTTCCTTTCATGCCTCATAGGGACAGAGACAATTTAGGAAAATTCCTACCCAACACCCCCACCACATCACTAAGTCACCCTTCTCTCTTGTTTGGTGGTAGTGATATAGAAGAACCTATAGGTGAACCACCAGAGATATATGAAGATCCTATAGCAGAAGAAGAGCAAGAAACCATTCCTCCTAAGACCATGGCTGAAAAAAGAAATGTTAGAGGAAATGGGAAAAGAATAGAGGGTACTTTTCCTATCCGAGAGACCAATGGAGACACTAAAATGAAAAACATAAGTCCTTCAGCCTTACCCCACTTCCATGGATTGGCTACCGAAGATCCTGATACCTTCTTATTTGAATTTGTTTTTCTCTGTCGAACCTATGACTATGCAGAAGATGAGCAGAAGTTGAAACTGTTTGCTTCTACCCTCAAGGATGCAACATTGCGCTGGTTCATGGGGTTAGTTGGAAACAACATCACAACTTGTGCTCAGATGCAGCAAGCCTTTAACAACAAATACCAGGACTATTTTAGATCAAAGGATACCAAGGAAAAAATCTTCTGAATGACCATGGGAAGTGATCAATCCTTAGAAGACTATGAAGAGAGGTTTCATCTCAATTATAAAAGGGCCAGGTGCACACTTGACCCCAAATCTTTGAAGTTGGTCCTGCTTAGAGAAGTCCCTGAAGACCTTATAGTTACCCTCCATTTTCTAGCTGGGGGAGACATCTACCAACTACCTTATGATGACATAAAGACTGTGTTTAGAAACCATTCTAGGGCAGCCAGAAAGAGAGGTAGGGGAATTCAACCTTTAGCCAATACATCCTCATCTAGTACATCTCTTAGAAGTGAATTTGAGAATTAGATGGAAGATTTTAAGGGCAAGATGAGGCAAACTCTTGCCATGCAAATGGATACCTTGCACATGAAAAGGAAACAAGAGGAAGCCAAGAGGGCTTTGGCCATCTTTTTTCCTAGGTGCACTAGAAGGCATCCTCAGAATGAATGTCCATTGAACTCTATAGCAGTGTATTTATTCTGTGAAGAAGACCATTCTATGAATCAGTGCCCTTCCTTGCACAAACTTAAAGCTACATATGAAGGGGCCAGAGGAGCCATTGAACCACTCTATTTCATGAACCAAAGGAGGCCACATGCGCCTAGACCTTACTAACAGGGAATACAAGGGACATCCCAGACCTATTACAACCCCAATCAAGCCACTTCCATGCCTTCTTGGGGTCCCCTTGCTCAACCTTCTTGGTTCACACCCCTTCCTTGGTTATATCCATCTCAATACCATGCTCAACCAGTTGCTCATTCATTTCACTCTTATACTCAGCCACGATCTCAGTGGAATGCACCTCATCAGGGGTGGAGGCCCCAGTACAACTCTCCTCCCACTCTTTTTCCACCACCACCTGCTCAACCACAACCATTGCCTCCTACTCCACCAAGGCAACCTCAAATACCTACTCAACTGAACCCGAACCCCAATAACAAACAGGCCCACCAGGTATGTAGTGGAGAAACATCATGCCCAACCTATGTTGTGGAGATTCAGGAGATTAACCTATGATTTGGGAAGGTTCTCCCAGATAACCAACCTCCCCCTAAGGAGGATGAAGAAGAAAAACAGGAAAGTGAACCAAATTCCATTCCACCCTTTCCTAAGAGATTAATTGGAACCACACAACCGACCCTAGAAGAAACTAAACTTCTGGGAGAATTAAAGCAGTTATGTGTAAAGATACCACTTCTCCAAGCCATAAATCATTTGCCTATATACAACAATATGATCAAGGATAAGTGCTTCAGGCACTGAGGTAGGCACTGTAGAGATGCTCTAACTATCAATGTCATAGGACAACTGTCCGACTTGATGTTGGGGCAGGTGATTTGTTCGAAATATCTAGACCCTGGAAGTCTTGTATGTTAGAAAATTATATATTACAGAGCAATGGAACACCTATAATATTGTAAAAATATAAACATAGAAAACACATAAAACAAGAGAGACACAGATATACGTGGTTCACCCAATTTGGGCTACGTCCATGGAGAAACAACTAGTCCTTCCTTTTATATTATCTAGAAAACTGAAGAGATACAACCTATAGCAGATCCTCTGTAACACCCTCTTCACTCTCAATCTCCTCTCTCTTCCTCACTCGGAATATATATCTACATAGACGCAATACAATTACCTCATTTATAGTGAGGGGTTACCTTCTAGGGCAAAAAACCCTAAACTAAACATAACTTCTACCGTCAAATCATTCGCCAAACGAACAACCCAGATTGACTAGAAATTACTAGACTTTTACAAGGCAATCTTACATCTATTTTTAGCTTCAGTGGCGTTGCACCAGTACCCCAGCCGGGGGACCGCTGGCCCCCGGACCCCCCAGCCGGGGGGGACAAGTCCCCCCCGCGTGGAGGGGTGTATAGTATTCCTGGGGTATACATCCGACTCAAACCTTTGAATACATAAGATAATCAAGCTCCACACCCAACAATCTCCCACTTGGAGACTGATTATAGAAACTCCAACGCTGCTTCATTTGTTAGACAATGACTCCACTTTGGACCTGGTTGTTTATCATCTTCTTTATCATACTTGAAGACCAATTGAAGCTGAGCAGATTCTCAGTTTCTCCATGGTTACAACTTTTGTTAACATATTTGCAGGATTCTGGCTAGTGTGTATCTTTTCCAGCTTCAACGGTCCATATTCCAATGCTGACCGTATGAAATGGTACTTGAGATGTATATTCTTAGTCTTGGAATGAAATGCAGAGTTCTTTACAAGATGTATGGCACTTTGGTTGTTACTGTATAACCTGCCCAACTCTTGCTTCTTACCCAATTCATCCAGAAACCTTTCTAACCAGATCATTTCTTTACTAGCCTCTGTAGCAGCAACATACTCTACTTCTGTTGTTGAGAGTGCAACAACCCTTTGTAGTTTTGAGACCCAACTGATAGTTGTTCCACCAACAGTAAACACATAACCTGTTGTTCTCCTCCTATTATCTCTATCACTTGCCATATTTGCATCAACATATCCCTGTAGAACAATGTTTGAACCACCAAAGCATAATGCTTGATTTGTGGTACCTCTCAAATACCTGAGAATCCACTTCACCGCCATC
>APFE030750717.1:55114-78780 GCA_000404065.3 Pinus taeda | reverse complement strand
TTCATGTACCTGCTTACAACTCCCACTGCATGTGCAATATCAGGCCTTGTGCAGACCATTACATACATTAAGCTTCCAACTGTTGATGCATATGGAACTTTAGACATATGAGCCATTTCTTCCTGAGTCTTGGGACATGCCTCCTTACTTGATTTGAAATGGTTGGTCAAAGGTATACTAACTAGTTTTGCATTCTGCATATTAGACCTTTTCAACACCTTTTCCATGTACTCACTTTGAGACAATGTTAATTTGTGATTCTTCCTGTCTCTAGTTATTCTCATACCAAAGATTTGTTTTGCAACACCCAAATCCTTCATTGCAAATCAGTGTTCCAATTTCCTTTTGAGCACATTTATTTACTGCATGTCATCTACATACAATAACAATATAATATAGCTGCCATCATTTTGCCTTTTGAGATAAACACAATGGTCAGAGTGACATCTAGTATAACCTTGTTCAAACATAAACCTGTCAAATTTTAGATACCACTACCTTGGAGCCTGTTTTAAGCCATACAAGCTCTTCTTCAACTTGCACACTAGTTTCTCCTTCCCTTTTACCTGATATCCTTATGGTTTTTGCATATATATCTCTTCCTCCAAATCCCCATGGAGAAAGGTTGTGTTTACATCTAACTGCTCAAGATGTAAATCTTCAGCAACTACTAAATGTAGAATAGTTCTGATTGAAGTCATTTTCACAACAGGAGAAAATATCTCATCAAAGTCTATACCTTTTTTCTATGCAAACCTTTTCACCACAAGTCTGGCTTTATACCTTTTTCTACCTCTATCTTCTTCCTTCAACTTGTAAACCCATTTATTCTGCAATGTTGTTTTATGTGCAGGCAACCTGACTAAGTCCCAAGTTTGGTTATGTGCTAAGGAGTCCATCTCTTCTTTCATGGCTTGCTCCCACTTCTTCTTGGTTTCTACCTACATTGCTTCTTAATAACATTTTGGTTCTGTAAGAAATCTGGACACCACATATCTCCACAATGGTATGATATTGTCCACTTTGGGCCTAAGCCCTCATGGATTTGTTTTTGGGCTTTATCCCCAAAAGGCCTCATACCAATGGAGATATTTGTCCATCCTTATATACCCATGATCCTCCCCACTTCTAGTCAATGTGGGACTTTGGTCGTATACCCAACAATCCTCCCCTTGAACAAAGGACCATCGAGCATCCCTTCAAACGATTATCCATCCGTCCACTCTCTACCAGCCAGGATTCTCTACTCCAATGCATTGGAAGCACACGCCTTACATGGAGCACCACCTGCCTCGAGAGCTTGCTCTATCCCAGGTCAACTCCTCTTCACCGTGTTGGGACCAGGACACATCCATGAAGAATCCAGAGCACACCGCCTGTCTAACTGAGCTCATCCATGGATCCCATCGTGATATATTACCGGGGCCCACCGCTTTCGTTCAGCATTCCGAGGATTCATCCACTTGGCTAACTTCAGAACTTGGCTCTGATACCACTTGTAAGGACTCTAGACACCACATATCTCCACAATGTTTGGAAATTGTCCACTTTGGGCCTAAGCCCTCATGAATTTGTTTTTGGGCTTTACCCCAAAAGGCCTCATACCAATGGAGATATTTGTCCATCCTTATATACCCATGATCCTCCCCACCTCTAGTCAATGTGGGACTTTGGTTGTATACCCAATAGGTTCACCAGAATTAGTGAACAATACATAATATAATGAAGGAGAGTATTGTTCAGGGGGTCTACTTATCCTGGTAGATCTCCTAACACCACTTTTAGGTGTTTGAGGTGCTTGTTGTTGTTATGGTTGTTGTTCTAGCTATTGATCATTATGATTTTCAGGCACCATCACTTTTCCTGCGATATCGTCAAGCACTGTGTGTTATCCGTTTTTTTTCCTGTTTCTTTTCCTATAGCTGATTCTTATAGAAAACCTTTTCATTGAATATTACATCTTTGCTTCTAATGATTTTGTGATTTTCATAATCATATAAGCGATAGCCAAAATCATTAACACCATATCCAATAAGGGTACATTTCTTTGATTTTGCCTCAAGCTTTGTTCCATTTTCTTTGTTAATGTGGACAAAGGGTTCACAACCAAAAGGCTTTAAAATAGAGTAGTTTACCTTTTTACCTGTCCATGCTTCCTCTGGAACACCACCATCCAAGGAACTTAAAGGCCCTCTATTTATTAGATAAATAGTAGTATCTACAGCATCTGCCCAAAATTGTAAAGGCAATCCTGCATGCAATCTCATGCACATTGCACGCTCCATGATTGTCTTGTTCATCCTTTCTGACACACCATTTTCTTATGGTGCTCCTGGAACTGTTTTCTTTCTGTGAATTCCATTCTCTGAACAGTACCTATCAAAGTCTTTGCTGCAATATTCACCTCCATTATCTGATTTGAGACACTTCAACCTTTTCCCTGTCTCATTTTCAACCAAAGCTTTCCATTTCTTGAAAGTATCAAATACATCAGATTTATTCTTAATACAATAAATCTAAGTTTTTCTAGTTGCATCATCAATAAAAGTAACATAATAACGAGAGCCACCGAGAGATGATACCTGAGCAGGTCCCCATACATCTGTATGCACAAGCTCTAATTTTTCATTCTTCTTTTCTTTCCCAACTCTGAGAAATCTGACTCTCTTCTGTTTTCCATAAATGCAATTCTCACAGAAGTCCAAATCAAAATTCTTCAAACCCGGCAACAAATTCCTTGAGTGAAGAATCTTCATCCCTTTTTCACTCATGTGTCCAAGCCTATGATGCCATAATGCTGCATCTGCTCCTTTGGAAGTTAAAGCATTAACAGAGTTTGAAATACCATTGCATAAATACAATGTACCAACCTTTTCACCTTTTGCTATTACCACGGCTCCTTTGGTAACCTTCCAAGCTTTATCTATGAAAGTTGTCATACAACCTTCACCGCCTAACTGCCCTGTTGAAATCAGATTTTTCTTCAGATATGGAACATGCCTTACCTCCTTTAGTAGCCATTTGTTTCCATTCTGTTGTTTTACAAGAACCTTACCCATTCCAATAATTTTACATGGTTTATCATCACCCAAAAGGACTTGTCCAAAATCTCCTTGAACATAGTCATGAAAATATTTCTTATTAGGTGTGGCATGAAATGAGGCCCCTGAATCTACCACCCAGGAATCAATAATATTTTTGAAAGAAAGAATCAAAGCATCTTGTAACACCTCACCTATCACATTTGTTTCATGATTGTTTTCTTGTTGTGCATCTCGTTCTTTTCCCTTTCGAGATCTACAGTATTTCTTTAGGTGTCCTTTCTTTCTGCATTTGTAGCACACTATCCCTGTTCTGAACTTGGATCTGCCTTTCCTTAATTTATTGCGATATCCTGAGCTCTTTCCTCTTTCCATTTTTCTTCCCCTAGACTCTACACTCAAAGCATTACCCGATGTCTCACCGGAGCTTTTCCGTTGCATTTCCTCGCTAAGGATAGCACCGAAAACATCATCAAACTTTAAAGTACTAGATCCAGAGACAAAGTTACTAATAGCCATAACTAAACCATTCCAACTTTTTGGCAATGAGCACAGAAATAACAGAGCTCTAACTTCATCATCAAAAGTTACCCCGACATAAATTAACTGACTTGTAACTGTATTAAAATCATTTAAATGTTCAGGAACAGATCCACCTTTTGACATCTTCATATTAAATAAATGCTTCATAAGAAATACCTTATTTGAGGCCGAGGAGTTTTCATATAGTTTGGCCAATGCCGAAATTAAACCCTCTGTTGTTGTTTCCTTCAAAATATTAAACGCTACTGACACCACTAGGCATAGCTGTATTGTTCCAAGTGCCTTTTTGTTGAGAATATTTCATTCTGTGTCTGTCATACTCATCGGCTTCTTTGTCTTTTTGCTCAATGGTAGGTACAGATCTCTCTGATACAGATAATCTTCAATCTGCATCTTCCACAGCTGGTAGTTTTGGCCGTTGAATTTTTCGACCCTAAACCTACCATCTTCTGCCATTGCTCCCACTCAAACCAGGAACCCTTCTCTCTTGCGAGTTTATCATCCAAATAGACCTTCGGCTTTGATACTAGTTGTTAGAAAATTATGTATCACAGAGGAATGGAACACATAAAATATTGCAGAAATATAAACACAAAAAATGCATAAAACAAGAGAGACACAAATATCGTGGTTCACCCAATTTGGGCTACGTTCACGGAGAAACAACCAGTCCTTCCTTTTATATTATCCAACAAACTAAAGAGATACAACCTACAACAGATCCGTTGTAACACCCTCTTTGCTCTCAATCTCCTCTCTCTTCCTCAGTTAGAATACAGATCTACATAGACGCAATACAATTCCCTCATATATAGTGAGGGGTTGCATTCTAGGGAAAAAACCCTAAACTAAACATAACTTCTACCATCATATCATTCACCTAATGAATGGCCCAGATTGACTAGAAATTAATAGACTTTTACAAGGCAATTTTACATCTATTTTTAGCTTCGGGGGCACTACCCCTGAACCTCCACTGGGGGACCGTTGGCCCCCGGGGCCCCCAACCGAGGGGGATTAGCCCCCCTGGACCCTTGCGTGGAGGGGTGTACAGTCTTCCTAGGGTATACATCCGGCTGAAACCTTTGAATACAGAAGATAATCAGGCTCCACACCCAACACTGTAGTTGATGTCCACATCAATGGCACCATAATCCCCCATACACTGATTGATCTAGGGGCTACCATTAATGTGATGACTAGGGACACTATGCTCAAGCTCAACCTTCAGGGCTCCCTGAGAAAGACCACAACAATACTACAGTTAGCAGACCGGTCCACCGTGACCCCTGAAGGGATTGTGGAAGATGTCATGGTCTCCTTCGATTCTTGGGAGTATTCTGCTGATTTCCTAGTTCTCCAACCAAATGAAAAACTCACTAGGTATCCTCTCATTGTGGGAAGACCTTGGTTGGCTACAGCAGATGCCTACATTAGTTGTTGAGCTGGGAACATGACAATCAAGAATGGGCATATGTCCAGGTAGCTAGTCCTATATACTCCTGCCCAACCTTTGTTAGAACATGATTTACTTCTTTGGTTGGAGGAGGAAGATGAGGATGAAGTCTATTCTGCACCACTATGTGTAGTAGAAGCTACCATGGGGGGCCCACAAACCAAGGATGATCTTATTGAAAACTTGATTCAGAATCCACCCCCCAATGTGTTGTCATTAGAGAAGCTGGTGGAAGAAACCCAAGCCAATCCTTTAGTTGATTTCTGTGTGGCTGATCTGACCTTTGTTCGAGTTAAGAATGTGGAATTCAGCCCAGAAAGAACCTTGAAGGTCAACTCATCCCTATCCACCTCTCAGGAGAAAGAACTATGTAGCTTATTGAGAAACCACTTGGATACTTTTGCTTGGAGCTATAAGGAGATGAAGGGAGTCCACCCTTCAGTCTGTACTCATCACATTTACATTAAAGAAGATTGTAAACCAGTTAGGCAGCCTCAAAGGAGGATGAATCCAGCCCTTAAGGACATTGCCAAAGAAGAACTGCAAAAGTTGCTGGATGCAGGATTCATCTACCCTATCTCTGACAATGAATGGGTCTCTCCTTTGGTGCTAGTGCCAAAGAAAAACAAGAAGTGGAGAAATTGTGTCGATTATCAGGAACTAAACAAGGCCACCAAGAAGGACCATTTCCCTTTGCCTTTCATAGACCAAATGTTAGATGGCCTGGCAGGGAAGAAGTTCTTCTCCTTCCTAGATGGGTTTAGCGGGTACAAACAGATCCAAATCACCCTGGAAGACCAAGATAAGACCACTTTCACTTGTCCTTGGGGTACCTTTGCATACAAGGTCCTTCCTTTTGGGTTGTGCAATGCTCCTGCCACTTTCCAAAGAGCAGTATTGAGTATATTTGCTGAACTGGATCATGATTAAGTGGAAATCTATATGGATGACTTTAGCCCTTATGGTTCTAACTTCCAGGAAGCTTTGACTAACCTGGGAAAAGTTTTAGACAAATGCATTGAAATGAACTTGTCCCTCAGTCCTGAAAAATGTGAATTCCTGATGACTGAAGGGACTGTGCTAGGTCTACAATTTCTTAGTAAGGATTACAGGTGGATCCCAACAAAATTGCCATCATCCAAAGGGTCCCACCTCCTCAAAAGGTAAGAGATGTTCGGAGTTTCCTAGGCTTAGTAGGGTATTATAGAAGATTCAGTAAGGATTTCGGCAAGCTAGCCTTTCCATATGTTGGTCTTTTGGGAAACGATGTTGAGTTCATATGGACTGACAATTGTCAAGAGGCTCTCGATACCTTGAAAAGTAAACTAGTGATTGCCCCATTTTTGAGAGGCATAAACTGGGCCCTACCTTTTCACATTCATATAGATGCCTTAAACAAAGTAATAGGAGCAGCCTTAGGGAAAATTGATGAGAAGCTGCCTTATG
Organism: Pinus taeda; assembly: GCA_000404065.3. Classification (NCBI taxonomy): domain Eukaryota; kingdom Viridiplantae; phylum Streptophyta; class Pinopsida; order Pinales; family Pinaceae; genus Pinus; species Pinus taeda. Next base: position 72,294 of record APFE030750717.1, on the reverse strand, counting down.
CCATATATTTTGTAAGTAATAACTTGTCCAAGGCAGAATTAAACTACATTGTAACCGAAAAGGAGCTCCTGGCTGTAGTCCATTCCCTAAATAAGTTCAGACACTACATCACCAGCTATCAAACATTTGTACACACTGATCATGATGTAATTAGGTATTTAATGAACAAACCAGATGTAAACGCTCATATTATTAGATGGTTACTTTTATTGCAGTAGTTTGATTTAACCATTGTTGATAAGCCAGGTAAGGAAAATGTTGTTGTTGATTTTCCGTCTAGACTAAATTTGCCAGCAGATGAAAAAGGAATGGTGGATGATCGAATGCCAGATGAACACCTATTTTCTATCTCAGTACTCTCTCCATGGGTTGCTAATGTAGCAAATTACTTGGTTTCAGCACAGTTCCCGCCAAACCTGTCCTCAAAATAGAAGAGCAAGATTGTGAGGAAAAGTGACCCATTCACTTGGATTGGGGGAAATCTCTTCAAACTTGGCCCAGATCAGATTTTGAGGAGATGTGTCAGGGAGGAGGAAGTTTTTGACATTCTCCTAACCTATCATGATGGGCCCTGTGGGGGCCATTTTGCAGCAAAGAGGACTGCCTTCAAAATTTTGTAAGCAGGTTATTGACCCACTTTTCATCAAGATGTAAGGAGATATATTAGCCAATGTGATCGATGAAAGGACGGGGAAACCTAGTCCAAGCGATGAGATACCTATGCAACTTAAAGTGTCTTTTGAGCCATTTGCGATGAGATGCCCTTACAACCTAAAGTGTCTTTCGAGCCATTTGAGAAGTGGGACATGGACTTTGTGGGTCCTGTCAACCCTCCTTCAAAATAGAAATATTACATCATTGTGTGCACTAATTATTTGACAAAATGGGCAGAAACAAAGGTGATCAAGGCAACAACAGAAGAAAAAGTAGCTGAGTTTTTGAGAGAGAATATCTTCTACAAGTTTGGCTATCCAAGAGAATTAGTCACAGATCAAAGGAGTCAGTTTACCTCCAATTTGATTGAAGACCTTCTCACACATCACAAAATTAAGCACAGAACTTCCACCCCTTATTGTCCTCAAGCAAATGAATAGGTGGAAGTCACTAACAGATCTTTGGAAGGGATTTTGACCAAGGTAGTGAGCAACAACAGAAAATATTGGGCAAATCGATTGGTTGAGGCAACCTAGGCCTATAACATCACCTGGAAAACCACCACAGGGTTCACACCTATGAGCTGGTCTACAGGAAGAAGGATTTGTTGTCAATAGAATTTGAATATAACACACTAAGGATGGTAGCTCAGCTAGACCTAGATCTCAGCCATGCACAAAAGGAAAGGTTACTTCAGCTAAATGGATTGGATGAATAGAGATTGCAGGCCCTTCTCCACTCAGAGGTAGTCCAACTTCAAAGGAAAATATGGCATGATAGACACCTCAAAGAAAAAAGTTCTAGGAAGGAGATTGGGCGCTGCTATATGATTCAAGATATAAATATTTCAAGGGAAAACTGAGGGCAAGGTGGCTAGGACCGTACACAGTAGAAAAGTGCAATGCCAATGGTTCAGTTCTAATCCAGACCATCGATGAAGAAGCCATCCCCATGCTCGTCAATAGGCATAGGTTGAAGATCTATAAGAAGCCCCTCCCCAAGTAAGAATTCATTGAGAATCTGAGTAAAACAGTGTTGGTAGTGGAGCAGGCCTCTGCCTCCACTCCACCCACACCCTAACCACAAAGAAAAGGAAAAAAAGGAAAAAAACAGAAAAATAGAAAAAGAAAAAATAGGAAAAAAGAGAATAAAAGATCCTTAGGTGAAAACCTCCTAGAGGCACCTAGGGCAAGCAGTGAGGGTGAAAACCTCCTGGAGGTGCCCCAATTGTCTCAAAAAAGAAGAATAAAAAACAGAGCAAAAAAAGAAAAAAAATAGAAAAACTAACTTCTTTTGAATACATTGCAGATTGCAGGAGGGTCACAGAAGAAATAGGGACATGGCCAGGTTGAATACACCCTTGATAGATCACTTCTCCATTGCCATTGTATTTTTCCAGGCCCTGGTCTCACTTGTTCTAGAAATTAGGCATCCTACAAGAAGCTCTGTGCATTCTACATGAGGCTCTTGTAGAAAACATAGAGAGCTCGAAATCAAGTTCAGAAAAGAATCAAAGGGCTAGAAATTTGTCCAGAAGACCTGTGGACCTCCTTGCCACCATTCATCCCCTCAACTCTCCATTCCATACCTGCACCACTGCATTTCCACTTTCTTCTTTCTTCCTTGCACAAAAACACATAAATTTTGTTTCTTTTGTTTTTTTTTTAAATGATGACAAATAAAACAACAACATCCTTAACTTGTTTCTTACCTAGTGCATACCAACTATTTTTCCTTTTCCTTCAAAACCTTCCTCAAGTATCTCTTCATTCCCTGCTCAAACCTCAGTAAGAAATTTTAGAGGGAGAAGCAATTATAGGAAATCCTGCAAGATTCCTATAACAACTAATCCCCTTAAATAAAAAAGCTCTAGAGGTAGGGTTAGTGCAACCACAGGTGTATACAACATGCAAGGAGTCGTTCTTGATTAGAAAATCACCAACATTAGGTAGCCAAGTCACTAGTTCAGAAGCCACGAGGGTCAATAGTAGCAACAATCCATGAAAAGAGTGCCAAAGTCTGAGCATGCAAAGCACGGTAGCAACTAAGAGGTAAGTGACTAAACCCATTCCTCTGTTGCACAAATATGATTTAGAAACTGCATGAACCATTGAGATGGTCACGATTAAAAGAAATCGGTGGCTAGCTAATTGGCTACCCTCATCCAGTTCAAACAAGCCTCGTCCAATTCAAACAACGTTTAGTGGATGCAATTGGCACGTGTGTTCAGTCAACTTGGGAAGAAAAACTCAAAACAGGTAGTGGTGGTGGCGTATAACGGGAATGGTGGAAGTGATTGCAGGCAAGCATCATGAAGTATCATAATGGCACTAGAGTAGGGACCAACGGTCCGGATGGGGATAACGTGCCCTTCCTTCCACCTCACCTCATCACGCAGAATGCTCCCGTAAGCTTAAGTACACTACAATCGAAGCCTCCACCACCTTTTGTTTTCATTTGCATCATCATTCTCTTGACTGCAACAACTTACCTACCACCTTTAGAACCTCGAAACAGTCACTCTCTGCCAGTTTCAAAACCCTTCCGCTTATTGGGCTCTCTAGGAGCATTATCGCACTCTACAGGAGAGGAAACACAGTCTACAAGAGCCTTTCTATAGGAAGGCCAGTGAGTAGCTCTGCAGAGGGAAAATTCAAGATTTTATGTCAAATTTGAGTTTGAAAGGGTAGGCTCAGTAAAACCCACTCTGAATTTTATATATCTACGAAAGGTGGTGGGATTTGAAGTGAAGTATTGAGTTGAAAAGAAAGGGAAAGTGAGAACATAAGTTTGCCTAAGTTTTTTTTTTTTTTTTTTTTTTTAAATATATAAAATCTCTCCATTTTACTCTTTGCACTGAAATTCAATCTCTTTCTCCTCCGTGATATTCTCCTGTGTAAAGAAATGATGCAACCATAAGAAATTAAGCCTGTAAAACTGTGAATTTGCATTGGGTGGTTTGCTTACCTTGTGAAAAGAAAAACATTGTCTTACTCTCTGTGTTTAAAAAAAAAAAGATATTGATTTCCTCAAATAGCTCGAGAAGTAAATTGAGGTTGAGAATAAAGTTTGAAGGGCAGGAAAGTTACAATTTGTTTTTGTTAAAAAGAAGAAACACAAAAAGCTCTCTCTGGTTCTAGAAGAAAACCTCAACTATTTCTCTGTTTCTGGGTTTGAAATTTGCTGTCTCCCTCCTCACCTGAAAATTTCCAGCAGTCACTGAACATCATGAAAAGGGGTTTTGTGAGGAAGGAGCTTCTAAATTCAACTAAATTGCATGAACATCCAGAAGTGGTGGCCCTCTTTACTAGGGCAAATTGGATGCCTTTCTTTGAAAAGTTTCATGGGTATGATGAGGAAGTCACAGAGGAATTTTTATTATCTTTAAGACCCCATTCAAAAACCCATGCTACAGTTAGTTTTAGGGGTCTAACCATAGAACTTACACCAGAGTTCATCAATAGAATTACAAGTCATCCACTTGGGCTCCCCTGGAGCAAAGAAGAAAAACCACTAGGATAGGTTGCTAAAAAGATCTTTTTCCAGCCTGATGAACATCCTGTGGAGGATAAGAATGGGATCAGAAGGACAAGTATACCTTATCCATGGGGTGATGTCAATGATCAGATCATGAAGTATATCTCCTACGAAGGAAGATACAACATCGCATATGGTTATCATTTTAGATTGTTACATGAACTAAGATATGGCATGGACCTGCCTGCATCTAGAAATCTCATTCTTCCATATTTTCTCCTCCAATCATTGATAGAGTGTAGCACCAAATTGAATGCAGGGGTTCTAGACCAGCTAGCTCACCATGGGCTCATTAAATTGCTGGTGGAGGATGCCCTCCACACATGCACAATCCCTATAGTCTAGGAGATTTTTAGGAACATGACTAAAGAAGATGACATAAAAACTCTCACTGATGACCTTAGTCCATCTAGCAGTGAAGAGGATGAATAGAAAGAGGAACTTGAGAAGGAAATCCATGAAGAAACACAGAGTATTCAATTGGAAGAAGAAAAATAGGAAAAACAGAGAGGAGAGGAGAAACATGACACCACCATAGTTGAACCTAAAGCAGAGAAGAAAACAACATCAAAAGCAAAAAAAGGGAAAACCACAACAGAGAAAAGGAAGAGGACAAGAACTGGAAAGAAGAAGCCCAAGACAACTCAGAAAAAGGCTGCCATAGGAAAGGCAGAAACTTACCAAGTAGAGGAGAAGACAACACCGGAGACAGCAGAAACAAAGTCAGAGACAACAGACACAGGCAAAACAACAGATGAAGAAGAAGATAAACAACAAGAAGAAGTGTCTCCTGAGATACTAGCAAGAGAAGCAGCAATTGTTCTTGCTACACTTAGTACTCCAGCCAAGCAAAAAGGAAAAAGAAAAAGACAACCATCTATGTACTTCAAAGCTCGAAAGAGCACCAGAATCAAGATGGGGAGGCCTCAGCCACCTTCAAAGGAACCCATCATCATTGAGGATGTACCTACTGTAACAAAGGAGGAATCTCCCTCCAAAATATCCATCACTTACGAGAGAGGAAGTCCTAAGACCTCTACCTAGAAAAAAAGGATCAAATTAATAGACTCTAAAGCAGTCCTACTGGAGGCGCAGACCTCTCTACAGGAGACATTGGCAAAGCTCAAAGAAATTGAAAAACTTGAAAAGAAGGCAGAAGAATAGACCCAGGAGGAAGATAAGGCAAAAGAGATACTAGAGCCTAGACCTCGGCCTAACTTAGGCTTCCACTACAACCTTCTAGAAGGTGGGAAGATCATCCCACAAAATTTTGCAGTGCCTCTTTTCTTCGAGCTCGAAAAGGAAAGAGTCAAGACCCATACATGGATGTGGATTGCAAAATCAAAAGGGGTAGAAGACATTGGGCACATGGAAAGCAAGTTAAGAGAGATGGGAAAAGAATTGAGCATGGCCAGGTGTATAGAAAGGATCAGGAGATCTCAATTGGAGGAAGAAAATGAAATGTTGAAAAAGCAGCTACAAGAAAGGGAACCTCAAGGAGGAAATGAGCTGTCAATTTTAAAAGGACAACAATAGAAAGAGGAACCCCATCCAGATAGTGGGATAGCAAAAAGAGTGTAGCAATAAGAGGAACTCTAGACAGGCAGTGAGACATTGATAAAACAACAACAACAAAAAGAATCCCAGGCAGAAAATGAAGTGTTGATTTTGAAAAGGAAGCTACAGGAAAAGGAAGCCCAGTTAGCCTGCATGGCCAACTGGGCAATGGAGGCACTGCAATGCAGGCAGCTAGCCAAATCATATGCACTATACCTCAAGGATCAGTGGCTCCAATTTCATATTAAGACACTGGCCCGGAGGGGCACAATACCTTTTCAGGATTATGGCAATTTATGCATTTATGTGATCACAGTTCAGCTGAGGACAAAGCAAAGATAGCAGAATTTTACTTGCACAACATGGCACTTACTGACATGAACTTGTGAGATCCAAATGCTGCGCTGGGAGACTTGGAGCTAATGGCTATGGAAACTTGGATGAGCCATGAAGAGAAAAGGGCAGTAGAAATCCAGAAAATGATGGAAAAAGAGCTAAGTGAACCCCTGATGATTAGAGAAAAACCAGTAGAACCCTTGGCTCTCATCTATGCTCACCAACACCTTGCAGCTAATCCTCAAGTTGTCCCTAACTATGTTGACAAGCAAGCCCAGGCTATTGCTCATTTCGAGGATATGGAGAGATTTTTTTGCGATGACTGCATTCATGCCTGCATGAGAAGGTGGAATACATTACCACACAACCTAAGGATCAAGGAGTATCACTCCCCAAACAAGATGAGAGAAGCCATGAGGAGAGTGTCCCTATATAAGCACTCAATGCAAAGCAAAAGGGCAAATTGGATTGGCTTTAAATTCAGTCTTCCACTGCTGCTAGGACTGCTAGAAGAAGTAAAGGAGGAGGAAGAATAGAAACAATGGGAAGAAGTGGATAGGAAAGTAGGTTTCCATGATAAAGAGGAAGACATCACATCAGAGGCTTGGGATGTCAGGGAATCTGTCAGAGCCATCAAGGATGAAGAGTTAGATTAGTTTCTCAGAGGATGAGCAACCCATTCAGCAAGGGGGTGATGATGAGCCCCAGAAACAAGTAATTATATGGGATCATTTTGCCTCTTATTTCAACTTAATCCAACATTCTCATTAGTTTATTGCATGTTTTTGAATGTATTTATGCTAATAGAGTGAATTGGGTTAGTCATTTTGCCATGTAGTCTAATATGTGCCTTATGTAGATTTTTTGGTCAATTTTGGACAAAGTCAAGGGATTTATGAGCAAATGACAACCAAAACTAGAGGAAAATAGGGAAGAGGACTTGTAGGGGGGCCGTTTACTTAATTTATGACCCCTTTCCTCGAATCCTCCATCAACAACTTAGAGCACAAAGGTCCACATTGATGATTCCAAGGGGCAATTGAGCAAGTAAAGTAAGACTGTTGTTTATCTCCAGTTCTAGGAAGATGAGTTCCTTGATTTTAGGAGGACTGTTGGAGGACTCCATTTGTATAAATAAGGAGGCTTAAAGCCTCAGTAGGTTAGCCAGTTATTAGTAGATTTTCTCACTTTTGTGTAACATTGTGTTTAGCTCATTTTCGAGTTCTCTTTTGAGAACAGTTTATGTAATGTAACTACTATTTTTGATAATGAAGATGAAACAATTTTTGAGCCAGCACTGATCTCTTTCAGAGGGCTGAAGCTCTCAGGTTAGGGCCCAACCCAAGCTTCCCAACACCTCCTACTGTGTACTTACAATTTTTTGCTTCAGTTCATGAGTTAATTTCTGTTGCATAGATTCATTTTGCTTTGTTGGATTAAGTTGCTTTTGATGGTTAGTATAGTTGTTCTTGTTTTAGCTGCTTAAGTAGGTTACTGTAGTGACAAAATAAGATTCAAAAAGGCCAACATCAGACCCTAATATCCTTTCTCCCTTCCTGAGACTATAATTTGAGGTCAAGGCACTTCTGCTGCCACCAAAAACACAGTTTTTGCTCTTCCATGCAACTGCTAGTGTGATAACTTGATTTGGAAAGATTGATATTGGTTCAGATTCAGTTGCTCAGATCATTTCCTATCATTTTACCATAGATCTCTCTACATGCTTTTTTGTTCATAGGTTACTGTTAAGCATTTTCTACTTATAGGTCAGATATTAGGTCAAGCTAGATAAAGTTTTGTTTTCATGGTATAGTTAGTTATTTATTTTGTCAATTTTGATAAGTAGATGTGAAGATCTCTTGCAGGACACCTTAGCTCACCATATATCCATAGAATAGCCAACACCAACTCACTTCTCATAGATTTTCTAGCTCATTCGCAACATTTCGCCAATCTGCCCTAATTTCTGCTTTTTTTTCCATAAAGTTGCTTTCTTGCCATTCGAACAAATACAACCATCACGTTCGTCCCTGATCTTCCTTGAAAAGTTCTAGACACCTCAACACCTTCATCTAGTCTTCAGTTCCCCTTTTCCACCATTTTTCTACCTTCAAAACTCCAAAAATAGCTCTTTGCCTCCTCCTGTAGATCCTCTTATAGATCCTCTTGTAGATCCCCTACAGCCTCCTGTAGAATTTCCTGTGAGTGATTTTTCGAAGTCCGATCACTATGGAAGTCTTCAGAAGGGTACTAGGGGCTTATTAGGACCTCCCTACACCTTCTTCACCCTCTGGAAAAGCCAACTCCATCTTCCTTTGCCACCAAACCTCTGCACAATCACAACTAGATAAATCACAAGCATAATAATTCCACATAAAAACATTCAAAAGCAAAAAACGATGTTTTCTTCTCATTTATTTTTAGAAGTAGCTTGAATAAATGCAATTTACTTTTTCAGTAGTATGTGGAACTCATTTCATCAGTTTTCATCTCTTTTCTTGCAAAAGTAGGGTTAATAGGTAAATTAGGGTTTGCTAGGGTTTGCTAGAGTTTGTGTTACATTTCAGTTTTCCTTCTCTTTCTGCAAATAGAATAGCCCGTGTAGAGTTAGTTTTCTTTCATCACAGTTAAATCTTCTTCTGAGGACTCATAGAAATTAGCTTAAGCTCCTAGCGAACTTGCGCCAGCTGATCAATTGACAGCCTGTAGTAAGAGCTAGTACTTGTGCATACAGCATCGTCGCTTCCAAGTTTGTTACGAACTACCAGGTTGATAAAAGTAAAGAAGGAAGCCCCAGGAGTTGCAACATTATTGCTGCAATACTAGAGCTCACCACTAGGCTAAGACAACATTATTCTCTTTTCAATAAGGCTTTAAAATTGTAACATTTTTTTAAACTATGGTTTATAAAATCATCAAATGTGTAAACAAAATCTGTTACTAGAAAAAAAACAAAAGCATAACACATATTTTAATTATTATTTTTTTAAAAGAAAATTCAAATTAACTAGTTTAAATAAATCCTTTTTCAAATGGAAAAAATCAATAAAATGATTTAAAAATAAAATATTAAAGCAATTGAGAGAGAAATAAAAAACTAAAATGTATTAACAAAAAAAAAGTAACAATAATTAGAAAATACATATTAAAAAAATAGTAAATAAAGTTTTTTAAACCAAAAGACTATTTATATTATATAAATATGCTCCTAGCTCATGGCAAATACATAGGGAATTACATAAAATTTTCTTCAAAATTTGAGAGTAATTTTTTCAATCGTGTTGAGGATATTTAATCTTGTCCAACGTTTTGGGTGGACACTCCACCCATCATCAGGGACCTGGAATTTGAATCTTTTAATAAACAAAAGCTTATGAAATTATCCATTAAAGAATACTATTAAAATAATTAAATAAATTAACCCATGAATGATAATAATATAATAATAAATAGTTATTGAAAAATATAATAATATAATAATAAGAAAAAGAATCAATAAATATATGTGTGTGTTGAAGAATAACTCAAATCCAATTATTAAATATATAATGAATGATTAATTAATTAAAGGAAAGAAAATTAAAATATAGAAATTAGGAGGGTTAAGGGGAAATTAAGGGACAAGGGTAAATGATACAATAGGTAAAGTTAAAGGATAAAAAATATATATAATATTTTAAAAAGAAAGAGATTAAAAATAGAAATAAGGAGGGGGTTAAAAGGAATTTAAGGGATAAGGGTAAATGATATAATTTATTAACAAGGGAGAATTTAATAATCAATTAATTAATGAAGAACGAAATTAAGAGAAAACTAGAAAATATTTGGACATTTATTATAATATGAAAAAAATATTCTCTTGGATAAATGATAGATTATAGGAAGAAAAGGCGAAGAAGATGAAAGAGTAAAAGAAAGGGGTAATGTGGAGGGAACTAATGAGTCAGATTGTGGATAACCAATTGCCAAGATTGGCTTAAATTATAACCATTTTCTTGGTTAAAGTTATTATGGTGTTTCTATATTTATGGGGCCTCTATAATGATTCTAGAATTGTAAAAGGGAACACAGGCAAGGATTTTGGTTTGAGAAAAGAAGATAAGATGTTTCAAATTAAAAGGAGACTTCGATAACTGAAGATGTTTAGTATCGGCCATATGCTCTTTAATGTGAACATTGAAGGGACAACCAATTTGGCCAATGTATGATATTCCATATGAATAGAAGATTTGGTAAACCCTTGAATTCTTCTTCAAAGTTTTATGGGGTTTAAAGACAATTTTGACATTTTTCTTAAGAAATATTTTTGTTATAAGGTCAATGATCCCTTTTATGCAAGGGAGAGAAACTTGACCTTGAGGAGGAGAGGAATGAGGGGTAAGGAAGATGGTGTTAGTGTATAAGGATTTCACTAGAGGAAGAGTCAAGGCGAAGTCATTTCAAGAAGCATTACAAAAACAAAGAAAATGAAGGATTTTTTTTTTTGATACCCCATAAAGAGTGAAACAATCAATTCAAGGAGGTATGCTTCTCATTGTTAAATTCCTAAAATGTGGAAGGAATTTCATGAAATTTGTAAATCATAATTCTTGAAGTTTTGGGCATGAACATAATAATTTTCCTAAAATATCGTATTCATATCTTGCAAATTATGATCTGGCCAATTATATCTTTTGTAAAGGAGAGAATAACATTAAAACAACATATCTGCAAAAACATTATAATACTCGTATCATGGTTTAAGAGATATGTCATTTTCTAATTCCATAGCAAGTCTTTATGGCTTGCCTATAGGCATTGCTTTGGCATTTTGTGAATATCATACTAAAAAATTTAGGAACTGGGTATTTAAATTTTTTGGTATGTGGATGAATTACATAGAAAAGATAACCCTATAAAAATCCACACAAACCTATATCCTCATTTGGAATAAACAACTTGTTTATCAAATTATTATGTAAATAACCTCATTGAGAATAGAGTTGGGACAATTTATTTTTGGAAGACCAAAGGGATATATATTTAAAACATGTTTCTATGGTATATTAGCGTATGAATATAGTTTAGAATATGACTAGAATCATTAATTTTGATATTTTATGAGAAATTTATGCCCTAAATACTAACTTCCTGTTTTAAATTTGCATTGTTGAAACTATGTTTCCTAGGTTGTTGAATGGCATATATGACCTATAAATTCTTCATTTTTTTTAAAAATATATTTCTAGAGATAATTATATGAATATATCCAATTTTAATCAATTAAATTAGTTATTAGATGGAAAATTTATGTAAAAAACTGTAATTGTTGGTCTAGGGTGGAAATCAAAATTAGTTCTTTCATGAAACCCATTTCTTAGCAAGTTTGATATGTCATTTCAAATCAACTTGAAAACCTATTTCTATTAGAGATACCTAAATGAATCTACTTTCATCTTCAATTGGAATCAAGTTGATCCACCATGAAATGAAAAGGCTATGCCAAAAAATATGACAACTGATTTAGGTTGGAAATCTAAAACAATTATGCTTTGCACCCTGCTTCTCAACATTTTTGATATGTAATTTCAAATAAATTTAACCTTTTTTTAACAAGATTTTTTTAATCACTTTAGTTGGGCATCATATGGATAATTTTTCATCAAAATATTATTGAGTGGTCTAGGCTGGCCACCACTCCTTAACAGAGAACAATGAAAATTTCTTTAATGAATCCTTTATGAGATATTTTTTATATGCATTATTTGTAATAATTTTGATGTTTTATTGGAGAAAGAAAGTCCTAATATCTCTTTTCCTCCATAATATTACTATGTGCTATAGATAAAATGCTAGTATTTTTTGCAAGTCAAAGAAGGATCATGGAGGTCAACCCATGAATAAGTGATTTTTGATGGAAACATTTCATGAAATGAGAATTTCATCAAGATATGTGAACAAGTGTGCTATAATGTAACACTAATTCCTTGAATTAATTGTGTCTAAAGATTAAGTTTTTGGGAATTTCTTGCAAAATCATTCTACTTGTTGACTTACAACAAAATGACTTTCCATAAAATTGTGGAGAGTGAAAGATGAATGAAGAATTGCTATGAAAATAAATTGAAGATCAATGTTGTAGAATTCAAGTCCCATTCCTGCACCATTAATTCCATTGTTGCATAAGACTTCTTTAATAAGACCTAAAGCTTCATGGTATGCCCACACATCTTTACCAACTCATAGATAATTAGCTTTTCATTTCAAAATTTATTATAAGTGAGGGTATTTCTAGGAGAACCTCCTTCCTAGCATTATCCAAGGCCACAAGTTCTCTAGTGCTCCTCGGATAGTTTAGCAAGGGAATTCAATGGCATTTTCTAGTTTGACAATAATCAACCATAGAGACATTTTCATTGGTGGGTGCCATATGAAAAGATGGTCAATAGGGGCAGTGGATAATTTCCTTTCATTGAAAATTTTGATCCAATTAGGTGCTAGATAAACTTATGGAATCTCCAAGAAAGTCTTCAAGCTCTTAAAATCCATTATAATAACATAAATTTTAATAAATCTTCTATCTTCAATTTGCCTTCTAAATTACATGCTATGGAACAGCCAATTTCATCACAAATGGTTGAAGTATTGGGTTTTTTTATGGAATTTAAGAATTAGGTTGTATTAATTGAGAAAGAATGTGGTTTTATCTAAAGTTTCATTCAAAGTTTTTGTAAATTGGCTCAGTCAATAGTATCATATCAAAAGATGGCAATTTGCTCATGCAACACAAACTAAAGGGAAAAAGAAATGGCCAATCAATTTGACAAAGATATGGAATCAACTAAACAACCATCTGAACCTACAAGCACAGTCTAGTAGGATATTTCTACGCATTATGCACTCCATTGGTTTCAATTCATGAATGCATAATTATAAATTTAGGCATTTACTATCATGTTTACAATAGTAAGGAAGTATGGGCTATTTTGTCTAGGATCCAAGCCATTTTGTGTTGCAAAATTGTAGTAGGTTTGATTAAGGGTTGGAATGTAGTAAGGTTGAAAATTTATGAACAAAGTAGGGGTGTGACTTCAACAACAATTTTTTTTGTAGTGTCTTTATAAAAATTATTTTTAAAAAATCCACTAACAACACTTGGGAGATTTTAATGTTGAAATCCAACGGAACTGAATGCAATAAAAAATTATTGTTGGTTTTTTTTATTCTAGTTCTAGGCCATCTTGGCTTATGAAAATACATGCATGTGATCCTTATGGCCAAGTTTATATTTTTCTTTCCAAGAGTTTTCAAATGATTTCCTAGTTCAAGAGAAATATTCTCAAATAGAAAAAATCCCTAGCAAAATTTTCCAAGCTTTGTGTTCCACCTCAATCTTTGAAATTTAGGTAGTATTTCATCTTTACCAAGATATAAAATAATATAAAAATATAATTTGAAGTGATGGCCCATCATGGGGGATATTAATAGTTGAATTTTGCATGAAAATGTCCATTACACCATCAAGTTTCACTTCTAAGGTCTTTAGTGCTAATTATATTAAATCTTTGGTGTACGAGATTAAAATAAAACTCCATCAATTTCCTTGCACAATAAACTCAATGGTATTTTCAATGAATATCTATTCAACCCCTCAAATTCTTATTAAACATCTGTCCCTTTATCTTGCACAATGAACCATATAGATTGATTTGAATCTAGCTTGGACCTAATGGAAAACTAGAAATTGGAGTCCATGTTAAAGAAAGTATGCTTCCAAAATATGCTTTCTTCATATGCAAAACCTTTCCCTAGGCTTAAATAAGTGTTTATCAAGTATATGATCAAACTAGGAACTTATATGTCTTCCACCATCCTCCAACTTGATATAATGAAGTATCTAGGTGAGCTAAAGTATGTTATTTCCTTGAAAATTATAATTAATGAACCTATAACAAGTATTATAAAATAATATATCCTCCTCTGCCATGAATAACAAAAGTATCATTCATTGTCATTCCTTCCTAGGAAGAAAATCTGTCTCCCTAACAATGGTTCCAGTTTAGATGTTATCTCCTAAGACGTTCCCCTTGAGTGAGGAATGATACCAAGTGATCTAAATTTTATTGTAGGTTTCAAGCTAACTCCTGGACCAATGGTTTAATCCATTAAATTCTGCAAAGCTTGCTACTCATTGTCACCTTAGCAGCATGAATAACAAAAGTATCATTCATTGTCATTCCTTCCTAGGAAGAAAATCCGTCTCCCCAACAAAAGTTCCAATTTAGATGTTATCTCATAAGATGTTTCCCTTGAGTGAGGAATGATACCAAGTGATCTGAATTTTATTGTAGGTTTCAAGCTAACTCTTGGACCAATGGTTTAATCCATTAACTTCTATAAATCTTCCTACTCGTTGTCACCTTAGCAACAATAAATTCACTATTCAGACTTGAAAATTCATATTTAAGTGAATATCTTGGTATAGATTTTTGAATGAGCTCAAAATGAAAAATAGAGGTTGTTTGAAGTTCTATTTTCAAAACAAGGATCACGAAAGGTATGAAAGAGAGAGATATCAAAATTTTCAAAACCTTACCAACCACACACCTTTTTCGCCAACTACACAATATTAACTTTGGTTCGAACTAGTAAAATAGAAAAGTAAAGATTCATAAATGTTGGAAAAAGTAAAGAGAGGCAATACTAGATATTTAAGAATTGGAAAAGTAAAATGTGATAGGATTTATAAAAGTGTAGATATTAGTTTTGAAGAAAAATTATTCAAGACGATAAAAAATGTGTGAGGCACTAAATAACAAAATATATCCATTTATCAACAAATAATTGCAAATTTCATTAATATGTAATAAATTTTTGAGATATAAATGCAAATAAACAAGAGGGAAAAGTTCACATAATTTATTGATCACATAAATATAAAAAAAACTCACATAAATTTTTGGTGGGGGGGGGGGGGGGGGGGGGGGTGTGGTTGGTTTGTTTATTCGGAAACTAGTGTCCATTCAGAGCTGCTAGTCACTAAGATGGTAGCTATCTTAGAAACAAAAATATAAGTTACTTGCGTTTTCCCTTATGAGAAGTAGATGAAAGAGGAGCAGAGAGTACCAACCTCAGTCTTTCACTTGGCTCCTTGCTTGTTTCCTCTCCCCTTTGACAGATCTTTGCTGCTCCTTCCTTGCTTGTCCTGCTTCAAAGAACACCTGTAGAGTCAAAGCAGCATAATACCATCAAAGCATAAGGACCTACAATCATAAATAATATAGGATCAGATATATATATTGACCAAACAAATGCATATATCAACTTAGATATACAAGAATATGGAGGAAAAATCAAATAGCTTTATTGATAGAAAGTGTAGAAGAGAGCATTACAACCCATTGATATGACCCAGCATCATCTTCCCAACATGAAAGCCCTTCTTCACCTCATGAAAAGCTAGATCACCCAACACTATGATGTTCCACAAAGAAACCAACAACACTTCCTTACAAAATACAAGATTCCAGCCTCTAGATCTCTGGGATGAGGAATCCATATATAGATGTTTGTAGGTGGGTGAGTCAGCTTTTGGGATTTTGATTAGTGTCCTCTCTCTGATAGTTCTTAGTTCCACTTGGATATTCATGATCTCTTACTCATCCTTGGGCGAATTCAGAGAGGCAAGTGTCGAATGGGCAGTTTCTAGAAGATTCTCTGGGTTTCCACCTAGCCAACTTCTTCTACCATTTGTCTGCTCTTGCTCATCACACCCCACAGAAGGGATTTTCAATATGCATCACACTTTTTGCATGTGGCAGGTGAGATGCATCGCACCCTTAGCACTGAGCAGTCTGTATGGTCTAGTTTTGACCAGTTTTGAGTAGTTTTTCAGGGAGAACTTCTGGGAGATGATGTAATCAGCTAACCTTGCTCCTTTAGGGTATGAAACAACACTTTTAAGGACTTAGAATCCCTTGCTTTATGGACATATGTGATTGGGGTTGCAGTGCCCAAATATTTCTATAATAGTTGCCCCCTAAAGCATGAGGTCGTAAATCCTTTTGATGTCGGGTCAAATGCTTTATCATGAGGATCCGATGTTTTTCGAACTAGAAGGAGACCTATAATAAGATACAATACAATACATTATCTTCATAATATTTTCATGATCTAGCTGAGGCATACATTCCAATGCTCAACTTTATAAATTCATTTTCATGTACATAGGGCAGACAACCGTCTGTGTGGCAGACTGATGATTCTGGTAGAGCCATCATCCTTTGGCTTAGATGATTATCTGTGCAGCAATGATGTACATTTGATGTCTTTATTTTCCTGAATATATCGCAGCTAGGATGGATGAAAATAGATCTGGGGTCTTCAAAACTCATTCAATCTTCGCCCGAAGTACAATTCAATCCATGTGAAAAGATGTTCTGGCATCAAACATGTGAAGACATCGCCTGATTACCAACCAATTATGTAAGCTATTAACAGGCGCGAGAGGAATCACCGATAATGATAATGATCCTCAAGGTACTGCAGTACAATTCCCGTGGTTTGAATACATGAGTCGATGTCGAACACCACACAAAATCTTTCGGTCGAAGGCCATTGATGTAAATCTTTCATCGAAAGTGAGAAACTTGCCATTGAGGCATGCAAGCTTCAAAGTACTGAAAGGGTTGTTCATAAGTCAACTTCTTGGATAATGAGCTAATGTCGACAAGAGGTGACCTGTCGTAGGAGGGCCTTAATGAATCCCACATCTACGAAACGAAACGGAGAAAATGATTTTATGGAGGTGGAAACGATCTGATGATAGAGGGTTCAGGGTGGTGGTCATGAAAGAACGAAGTGTGAAGGTATTGCAGCGGATGAGACACAAGCTAGGTCGGTGAATTCTCTGAGCGACTTCTCTTGAACATATCGGCGACACTGAAATGGATTGGTAGCGTTAACCACAAAAATGGATGGTATGGTGGACCAATAGTAATATGGCTGGTGAACGGAATAACCCAACCCGACTCAATCATGGTGACGGAGTGAAAGTGTCATGTTCAAGAGTGACTTGCTACCAATAAAGTTTCTTCAAGTTTTCTTCCCAATTTTTC
>APFE030750717.1:0-33355 GCA_000404065.3 Pinus taeda | reverse complement strand
CTTTTCTTTCAAGGACCACTTTTCATAAATTTTCAAACTGGATCCATAAACATCAAATGATCATCAAGTACCAGTAAGTCACCCAGATAACCAGATCCATAATAAAAGTAAACTAAACCCAGAACACCTTATCAACAAAAAATCAATCAACAAAATATCTTAAGACAGATACGCAATTTCCTTTTCTCTGGCCTGTGGCGTCTCCGCACTGCGCCTTCTGTGGCGCCTCTGTGGCGTCTCTGCACTGCGCCTTCTGTGGCGCCTTCGCACTACGCCTTCTATGGCGCCTCTGCACTGCGCCTTCTGTGGCGTCTCCGCACTGTGCCTTCTATGGCGCCTCTGTGGCATCTCCGCACTGTGCTTTCTATGGCGTCTCCGCAATGCGCCTTCTGTGGCGCCTCTGTGGCATCTCTGCACTGTGCCTTCTGTGGCGCCTTCGCACTACGCCTTTTGTGGCGCCTCCGCACTGCGCCTTCTGTGGTGTCTCTTCACTGCGCCTTCTATGGCGCCTTTGTGGTGTCTCCGCACTGCGCCTTCTATGGCGCCTTCGCACTGTGCCTTCTGTGGCGCCTCTGCACTGCGCTTTCTGTGGCGCCTCCGCACTGCGCCTTCTGTGGCGCCTATGTGGCGTCTTCGCACTGCGCCTTCTGTGGCGCCTTTGCACTGCGCCTTCTGTGGCACCTCTGCACTGCACCTTCTGTGGCGCATTCGCACTGCGCCTTCTGTGGCGCCTCCACACTGCGCCTTCTGTGGCACCTCCGCACTGCGCCTTCTGTGGCGCCTCCGCACTTCCACAGCTGCAGCACTCGAGAGATCACCCTTCACAGATTCGCTTTCCACTTCACTTTCATATAGATCGAGCTTTTGAAACAATAACCCAATATTTCAGATCTTAAGATATTCAACCCAAAAGCATACACAAGCCAAATGATCTCCTTTGCTTTATATAGGCAAGCTCTTCCCCAAATCATGGATCATGGGGCTAAATAATAATAATAATATAAAACAATACTGTCATGCGGAAAGAGTTAATCTTGCGGACAAAACCAACCTCCCTAGAAGCCTAAGACTTTCTAGTGACAAACAAGACAATTAAGAGCAATCCTTCTCTAAACATGCATTTATCACACGAGAAACCAAGTGTTTTAGATCCTACCTGTAGTCCAACGCTGTTGTAGCAGTCTAGCCTCATCGATCCAGATGAGCTCCTCCTTCACTTCGAAGCCTGCATTCACTAACAATCAAACGATTACATAGCACCTGAATATCTCATGAAATAAAACATATTCAACATATAGACCAAGGAGTATATGAAACAATTCATTAATAACAAATCATTGAGAAGAATGGACTTATTTGTATTAATAGGAAACAAAAGAAACCATTACAACCTGAGCCTTGGTGTTGTGCAAGTTCCTCCCAGGGTCCAGCAAGAGTTTTCCTCTACTTTGAAAAGCTCACCCACTTCCAAATGAAACAAGAAAGGATGGTAATCTCTCCTCACAAGGTTCTACAAGGAAGTCCTAATTCCAGCAGCATCTACCCTTTGGAATGTTCAGCTTTCAACCTCCCCTCCTTTGGCCCAATGCCTGTATTTATAGTGTTCTAGAGGAAGTTATTCAGTTCCATCATCAATGGGATACTCCCCTTTTGGATGGGGTAGCTCCTGTCTTGATGGGATAAGTTCCTCTATCATAGGGATGCATGAACCATCTGGAGGCGCTCAATACACGTCAAACACTCTTCTAGAAAGCTCTAGAAGTGAGCACAAGTAACTTTTTTAAGATGAAACTCGCACCTTTTGACCTTTACAGGAGTACGCACCCACCCCTTTACATACAAAGCGTGCAAGGACGCAGGTATTGTGAACTTGGGATGTGTACACGTAGGTAAGGTAGAGAGAAACTGAGTACCAGAGATAAACATGTTTTTTTAAAGACTTTCTCTCTTTCTTGAAGTTTGACATGGAGAGCAGAGGTATGAGGCTTGCCAAGGAGGATAGTATGACAGTTGATGGAGTCATACTAATTGCAAATAGTCACAGTGACAAATTTTAATTTTAGTGTAACAATGGGGTTAGAGTTATGCTGGTCACTTTTCACTTGCATACAAAAGGTTTGCATGCCCCCAGGTATAGCGAAGTAGAGTTTCCAGGTTACCCTTCACTTTGTAGACAAAACACTTGCTCTGTCGGGAAAGGCATACCTTCTGATGGAGGTACCTTATTCTAGTCTAATCCCATTTTCCTAAATGGACAGGTGTGTCAGATTAGTCATATATCCTCCACGGAAACCTACTCTATGCCTGAAGTTTTTCTGCCGAAGCAGACCAGGGCACATGCCCCCTGGGTTTCAGTCACAATCACCGAATCACTCACGCTCATCAGGTGGACGGACTGGAGATTGACGAGACATTCCTTACACAAAAATACCAGTTAGGGACGACATTTGACTATTAGCTATGTGTGAGCATAGAAATGAAAGCTGGTCTACGAGCTAGACCACTCTGCCTTCATGCGGAAAACACATCACTCGAAAAAGTGAGGGGACAATGGCTCCCATGCTATAAATGTAGTCGTTCCCAAGGAGTAGATTGTAATCTAAAGGTCCTTGGACTACCATTATGTTCAGGTAGATAGTTTCCTTCTCAAAGTTATAGGCAAACTTGGAAGGATCCCTAATGATCGATTGGTTCCTTTGTCGAAGCTTGTTAGATTTCGTATCTCAGGCAGAAGTGATCACAAACCAAGCACTTTCCAAGAAGTTGAGGAAAGGATACTCACAGAAACCCCTTCATCTATGATAGTACCGACCATGACCATTCTGTAAGCTTGTACAATGATTCGGAATGGTACATTAGATGGTAGACGGGGTCTGCCTAGTAGATTCCAATCGAAGGAAATGACTAAGTTGCTTGGAGGTGGGACCGAATAAATAGCCGGATACATCTCTGATGAATTTCCTTCTTGCGGTAAAGGAACAGGTAGATTGCCCCCATGTTCATCGGAGTCTGTGTTTACGAAGAGAATTTGAACGGTGTCGTTCTCATTCTCTTTGGTGACTGTATCATATGAAGGTAGACCTTCTGAAGACAAGACTAGGTCGACTACCATCTTGACTTGTTGACTTTGGTCTGGTGTGGACTTAGAGGGTTTATCTTCAACAATAGATGCTTCAACCGACCACAAAGGTGTGTCAGTCAGATTTTCAACTAGCGATGGACTCGACAAGAGTTTCTTGTATCCAAGAGGAAGCCGTAACGGTGAAGCAAGACAGTTATCCAAGACTCTTTTAGCTTCATCTAGGAAGGGACAATGGTGGATGGCATGATCGCCTTCACATAGTCTACAAGGAATTTAAGATCTTCCTTTTTGTCCAGTGACTTCGTTTTCACTAGTTGACGGTGTACTTTCAACATGATCATCAGAGGTTGACGACACCAGATTGTGCAAGCGGGGAGACTAGTCCCTTAAGATTCATGGGATGCAAGGACAATCTCAATGATAGTGGTCTTCTTTGCAAATGACACATGGAGATTTAGGTTTGTATGGTGCAGTGTGTAAATTTTTGCTAGACGATGCATGGTTGCCCCTTTTTGTCGTTGGCTCCTTCTTCTTCTTCTCCTTCCCTTTCTTCTTCTCCTCAATCACTTGGTCCTTAGCTTTACCAGCTTTACCAAGCGAAGAGGAAGAAGGAGAGGGAGAAATAAATGAAGTAGAAGGTTGGGGGGTAACTCTAGTATCATCCGGTTTCTGATTTGATTGCTAAGGAATCACGGTGCTTTGAATGACAGAGGTCGAGAAGAGCCATACTGGCATGCCAATTGTCAGTCCTAGAAGGGACAATGTGGCCATATGAGGTGCACCAACATCTACCCAAGAGGATAAAAGACTAGGATTTCCCCCAAGGGGAAATCCTTGGTTGGTGGACTCCATTTTATCAACCTAAGATCAACGAGGGAATAATGACGTTATTTTGATTAAAATAAATTTTATGATGCTTTAACACAACTTGCTTTTTCAATTTTAAAGAGTGGAGAAAAAGCTAAAGATGACTTTAGTCGCCTTCGATTTTTAATGAGCCTGAAGTGACAAGTGCTCAGATGGACCTTTTATGTTAAGGAGTTTGAAAAGGAATGAAAGTTACTACTCTGGAAATCTAGACAGAGGGATTACCAAACCAATCACAAAATTGCAGAATACTTTTTACGGTATGGTATTCGATCTTCCCGAATTCTATGTTCAGTGCATTGCGATCGATAGGGTGGCAGACATGGCTTCCTGAGGATAAAGGATATAGCCTATTGTGGTCTCCCAATATATACTCGATGGTACATGGGAGCATAAGTCCGTACTAGCACTTGTCGTCTCAAAGAGGAGGAATCACCCAACCTACAACGAAAGCGATAGTTACCAGGCTTTACAACGTCAGAATACGTCTCTAGCCTAGACTTCTAAATGTTGTGCATTACGTTCCAAAGCGTTTTTATGTTCATTGAATTTATTTTACAGTTGATCTTTCTTAAGAAGTTTTCCTTTAAGGTTCACCGCGTGATGTAGATATACAATTCCTAAATATGCAATCTAAGATGATAAAAAATCGTTTATTTCTCCTTTCACAATGAAAATCCTAGCTACTAAGGAAAGAGAAGTGAAATTCTTTCAACATAGAGCAGAGAGCACACACTAGATGCACTGTCCTAAATCAAAATCAACAAGCAGTCTAAATGCAAATGCACATGCATGTATTTGTTTTCCACTTTCTTAATGTGTGAATGAAAAAAAGAATGCTAAGTACAAATCTGAATTATCTTTTCAAAGTGAAAGTACTAACAATTTTCTCTTCAAAAGACGAAAGAAATACAAGGATGACACTTTGCGATTTTGAATTGAAAACTACTTTCGACACTTGAAATACTATTAATTCAAATCAACTACAAGAGTAACAGTGTAATCGACCATCAAAAAGAGTAGGATTCTTTTCTTTGATTGAAAACAACACTTGCGACACTTCCAAATCAAAAGACGACAGTTCGATTAAGCTACTTTTTTGTAAAGGAGAACTGCAAATGATGAAAAATACATAAAAGCATTCACAATTCTTTGTACAATAAAGGATGAATAATGCAAAGGAAGGGAGTTTCAACAGTGGTATACTGATCACAGATAGCAAAACTCCTAAATAAAGCTGAAGAGAATGAAGAAAAACCAAAATCTGGTGGCAGAAACAGTCTTATCTGATCATCGCACCTGTAACACAGGGAAACAGGGATGCATCTCACCTACTACACAAGGGAGGTGCGATGCATTTAGACTGTCAAAAGGAGACAGTGTGATGGTCCAGGGATGAGACTTTAACTTGGTTTTTGGTCATAGTTTGAAGCTTAGTTCAGGGATTTAAGTTGAGCTAATGATAGTTAGTAAATACAAAGTGTAGGGGCTGATCTGATGAGGTTACTTGAGCCACCACCAGGGCAATTAGGATGTTTGCAAGCCAGATGTTTAATTCATAAAGTAACCCAGAGATTGACTGAAGTAGCATTTATCTACTTTGCAGTTGCATAGCAAAAGTAGTTCGAAGGCTTGTTGGCATAACTTCAGGCTCCGTATGTAGTTTATAAAGTAAACAAACTAGAAACAAGCAAACAAGCTATTTTCTCCCCAGTGGAGTCGCCATTTTGTTATTGGGAAAACTAGTGTCCATTTAGCGCTGCTAGTCCCACTAAGACGGGTAGCTATCTTAGAAACAAACAAACTAAAGTTACTTGCATTTTCCTATATGAGAAGTAGATGAAAGAGGAGCAGAGAGTACCAACCTCAGTCTTTCGCTTGGCTCCTTGCTTGTTTCCTCTCCCCTTTGACATATCTTTGCCGCTCCTTCCTTGCTTGTCCCACTTCAAAGAACACCCGTAGAGTCAAAGTATCATAATACCATCAAAGAATAGAGATCTACAATCATAATACCACACAAATGTATATATCAACTCAGACATACAAGAATATGGAGGAAAACTCAAATAACTTTATTGATAGAAAGTGTAGAAGAGAGGATTACAACCATTGATCTGACCCGGCGTCATCCTCCCAGCATGAAAGCCCTTCTTCACCTCATGAAAAGCTAGATCACCCAACACTATGATGTTCCACAATGAAACCAACAACACTTCCTTACAAAATACAAGATTCCAGCCTCTGGATCTTTGGGATGAGGGATCCATATATAGATGTTTGCAGGTGGGTGAGTCAGCTTCTGGGATTTTGATTAGTGTCCTCTCTCTGATAGTTCTTGGTTCCACTTGGAGATTCATGATCTCTTACTCATCCATGGGTGAATTCAGAGAAGTAAGTGTCAAATGGGCAGTTTCTAGAAGATTCTCTGGGTTTCCACCTAGCCAACTGCTTCTGCCATTTGTCTGCTCTCACTCATCGCACCCCACAGAAGGGCTTTTCAGTATGCATCACACTTTTTTGCATGTGGCAGGTGAGATGCATCACACCCTTAGCACTGAGCAGTCTGTATGGTCCAGTTTTGACCAGTTTTGAGTAGTTTTTCAGGGAGACTTCTGGGAGATGATGTAATCAGTTGACCTTGCTCCTTTAGGGTATGAAACAAAAGTTTTAGGGACTTAGAAGCCCTTGGTTTATGGACATATGTGATTGGGGTTGAAGTACCCAAATATGTCTATAACAGGGGGGAGCTATGAAACACATCCATTCCATCTAAAATTTCTCAAGAAGACCTCACTACATTTTCCATATCCAGGGAGAAAGAGAGGCCACAATACAAGATTGTAGCAAAGTGATGGATCCACTAGTTTCATGTTCCAAACCATTCATGCCATCATCTCCATTGGTTTCCCCACTAACACCTCTACAACCTTAGCTAATAATTTTTTTCTAATTCTTACTTTTTTCATAAGAACTTCATTTTATATGCTATTTCCTACCTTCAATTCCAAACTCAAGAAAATATTCTTTCTTATAAATAACCAAATTCTTCCTCTACTTATTCCAAATGTCCCTATATGTTTTGAAAGTGACTTAAACAATTATATTTTATATTATTATATTGACATTTGATCTATTTATAAGCCTCCCTTTACATCAAAGTTTAAAATCCCCTTGAAAGAGGTGAAAAGTGATTTTAAGTTGTGCATTGTTTTTGGTAGATAGGATTAGAATATGATATATCTTAAACAACATAAGAGGGGGCACCATTATTCCATTATATCATCCACAAATTGTTGTTTATATTCCAATGGTCCATTCATCACCATAAATTTAATAAAATATATTAAAAATATGAAATCTATAATATAAGGATGAAATTTATTTAGAATCCTAACATTATTAAATTATTGTTTCTACTTATGCATGCAATATATGAAATAAGGAAAATAGATATCAGTGAAAAAATGAACACTCACAAACCAAAATGGCACAATTTATGCTCTAGGAAACCCTTATGATAGAAAACCCAACTGGAAGGTTAGGATGGTCTGGTAACTCTTTCTCTGAATGGAATTGGATGCAAGTACAAAGGAGTGAGACCTATGGCCCATGGGATACTACAGAGCATAAAATATCTATGTTTATTGTCTCTATATTCATTCACAACTACTTTACTCATCTATGGAACAAAATTCACTTGAATAAAATGAAACCCATTTTTCTCCTAGTGGTGTGGTTATAACACAACTTGATATCCTGCTAGTGGTTAAGTTTGACTCCTTCAATTCTTAACTATAATTACCATATTGACCCTTCTAGAGTCTTCTTCACCACATTCACATGGATAACCCCTTTTCTATGAGTAATGGGGCTAACATGGCACCCTCTTGAATCATGGTGGAAAAAACAAGAAGGTCAACTTCTAGTTGGCATAATTTTCCAATAAAAACTTCATTTGAGGTATTTCTTGTGTTGATTAATCAAATATAGGTACGTAAGAGAGAGATATCAGAATTTTGAAAGCCTTATGTAGCACAAAACTTCTTCCCCAACTACACAACATTAAGTTTGGTTTGAATTAGTAGAGTAGAACTTGCAAAGATTGATAAATGTTGGAAAAAATAAAGAGGGTAAATCCTAAATATTTAGGAATTGAAAAAAGAAAATTTGATGGGATTATTAAAAGAACATATAATAGTTTTGCAACAAATTTATTGAAGACAGTAAAAAATGTGTGAGGTACTAAATAACAAAATATCTCCATTTATCAACAAAAAATTACAAAATTCATAAATATGTAATAGATTTTTTAGATATAAATGCAAATACTAAAGAGGGAAAACTTCACATCATGTTTTGATCACATAAAAAAAGAAAAAGAAAAAAAAAGATGGATTTTAGTGGGGGATGAAAGCTACATAACACTTCCATTCCATCTAAAATTTTCCAAGAATACTCTTCGTATCATGATGCTTGTCTGTTTGGCATTGATTTCAAGGCGTCACTATGCTTGTGCATGATTGTCACATGGTTGCACAGGATGTTGTGTAGGAGCTTGTAAGGATGATTTGATGTCAAAGAGGAATTTCAGGAGTATGTAGAGGTGCTTGGTAAGGTGATACATTATGATGATGTCTTATGATGTTTACAAAAGTTGGATAGGCTCTGGAGATTTCTGGTGAAGTGATGAAGTAGTATGGAAGAGTTATGGGTAGATGATATAAGATTTTCTTCACGTTTGACTATCTTCGCTTGGAAGAAAACCATCATAGATCAAATATGTTAAAACTTCATTGGGAACTTATGTTATCTGTGCAATGATATTATCTGGGAGACTACGTTGTCCCCATGACAATGCCTATAGGTGAATAAATTAAAAAATCATGGGAAAAACCATTGAATTTCCCATGGAATTCATGCAAGCAAGGATGTTCAAGGTTCAATTAATATTTTCAACATTTCCATCAACAAAATCCATGGATTTTCCTCTCATAATCACAAGGAGGAGAAACTATAAATATTCAAGGATTTCAATCTATTTAGGCATGAATGTTTATGAGTTACGATCTATAACAGGTGATTTCACTAGTGCGCAAGGGTCAGATCTAATTAGGCTTTGAGCAATCTAAATGTTCAAAGATCTCATAATATAGTTTTTGGTACGAATTCCTTGTATATCTTCAAAGATCTAGATCTATAAAACTTCGCTTACATACACCATAAATAAGTGATAGTAATATGCTCTCCTGTTACCAATGCATAATAATTTAAATTAAAGTGTTAATTGAGCTAGGAAAGGTGCGTATGTCTGGTATAGCACTTAGTTAATATCTGGAATGATCACATATAGAATTTGACTTGAACAAGATTTCATTGAATATAAATTTCAGAATCAATTAACATGGGTGTGTAGTAGCTGATTTGGTGGTTTGTAGTCGATTGGATATTTGTTGAAGGTTATTTTAAATAAGAATATAAGTGTGTACCCAGGTTGATGCGATTGCAGGGATCAATTGTTCAGATCTTAACCTTTCACTTAATGAACACATAGTTGATTTATTCTGAGCTTGTATTCAATTTTTATCTTCAAGACATGACTACATAGAATGCACACTTTTGTTCTATAATGTAAATTATCATGGCTTATTTGGTTTCTAATACATCACATGTAACATAACCCCTTTACATAACTGGGTATGGTCAGTATGTTAACCCAAGAATCATTGTGTGGTTAAGAGAATGATTTTTTTATCCCTTTCTCCCATCAAGAGAGGTGGTTACTACAACGAACTGATTCCCAATGTACCATGAGGCTTATGAGGACCAAACCTACCTACCTAACTATTGGACCATAATAATTGGATTGTAGTTTTTATGACTGTGAGATGGTGCATAATTGTCACTCCAGACTGCTCTATAAAATTTCCATGAGGAGAAGAGACTCATGCTACAGAACGGTCATCAGTATGATTAAGAAGGTACTATGAAGGAGTACCAGGACCCATGCAAGAAGGTACCAGGACAAAGGTTCATCAAGAACCTTTTGTTTTAAGCATCAAAACCATGCACCATGCCACCAACTCGAGTAAATAAACCATGCAACTGCTTTACATGAGGTTATTTAATATGTCAAGTCATTAGTTTTCATTTGGTGGCCCAAGCTTCTGGGAAAATTCAACTTTTGTTTCCTAGGAGAAATATTGTCCCAGAGGTCTACATGTTATTATTGTACCATAGGTCTATATGATACTTACCATGGTGGGTAAACCATCGAACTTGTGACTCAAAATGGGAATTGGGATAAGGTTCATAATTCTCCTCCCAACCATTGACAAACTAAAAATAATGCAGTTGCCACCCCCGTCGCTTGTGAAGACTATCCCAATGACCAATGCATGGATTCTAGAGGTTTGTCCCACCTCCACCTTGTATGTAAATGTTCAGTTATAGGATTGTACTTGGGTTCCAGGGGTAACTCTCCTCCACCAACTAATTCTAGGAATTCCAAAAATTCCTCAGATTTGATGTAACAAACAGTTCAGGTATGTTTGATTATCATAGTCATTACTGATGAGGCTCATCAATAGGTAAACAATATGGGTCTTAATGCCACTCTCCATCTCATTAAAATCAATTTTTCTCACATTTACTTACATAATTTATTATATTTTGCTTAGTGAGAAGGGTAAAGGTGAGATGTTATGTCATGTGGCCTAATGTGCATTAATTACAGGAATTGGAGCAGTTTTGGGCTAATTTAAGTGCAGGAACTCGAAGTGGACAAGCAAGAGGGATTTTAGGAGATTTGTCTCCCTCCTTAACTCCTCAAATCATTTGAAGATTCCTCCACCATATCTCATCATCTCAGAGTTACAAGCATGCAATCCAACCAAGTTCATTGGTAGCCAAGCCAGTCTCAGTGAAAATAAGTCATTCTCAAGTTTGGGAACCAATTCTCCCTAATTTTTAGGAATTTTTTGGTAGCTTCAGTTTGTATAAATAAGAAGGCCAAGGGCCTAATTAGCATTTGATTTTTTGATATAACCAAGAGGTAATTTAGAGCTGAAACAATATGATTGTTAATATTATGTTGTATTTGATATTTTGATGATAATGAGAAGGTTTACCTTGATCCAGCACTGAATTGACTCAGAGGGATGAAACTCTTGGGTTAGGGCCTAACACTAGAAGCAAAGGTTCCTCTTTTTTTACATGTATTCTTAGATTAAAATCATAATTAGCTGCTAAAGTTATTTCTTCTTTGTTTAGTTTAACAAGTATTTGAATGATTGTTTAGTCTTGTTTCCATTACTTAAAGAAGTAGACCAGTGGTACAATTGTGAGAAATAATAATTTAGAAAATCTTGGGATAGTGGCCTCTTCCTCATCTCCCTCATGGGATAATGGTTTGAGGGCCCCACTCTCATAGCCCCAAAAATAGATTTATCTTTTGATCATTGCATAAATTAGGGTTCATTATTGAATAGATCATTGTTTATGATTTCTTGGAAGCACCTGCAGTTTCCATTTTGTTTCTTAAGTTTTCTCTATTTTAAGAAGGCATTTCATTTCATATATCTAGTTATTAGCCATCAATAAATTAGTTTTCTCAAAATTCAACTCACTTTTTCCCTATTTATATGAAGTTATGCATAAATGAAGAGAAGAACATGTTTTGTTGCAGGGATTTTTGATCTCTAGGGAGGAACCCATCCCAACAGCCTCATCTAAGTCTTCCCCACCTTCTGACAAGACCTACTAACCCCTAATCCAAATTTATGTTTTGTAGCCATTATGGACTACCACCTTGGGCAAATCCAACCATCCTAAAGTGTTGGGTTGAGCCTTGGGTAATGTGCACCTTCCATACACCCTATTTCACCATCCAACATCTTTCCAACACTTCATTTCACCTACCCTACCTTCCTATGGCCTTTAATTAACATCCTGTAGAAAATCAAGACAACCTGTAGTAAACTAGGACATCCTGTAGCAGTTCTAGTAGCAGTTACAGGATCTCTTGTAACAACCTGTTTAAACCTATTTTGAGCAGAAATGATATTCTGAGCATAGAATAGGTCCTCCAGTTGACTTCCATGCTTCTCAGTGCCATTTTAGACCGGCTCTTCCATGCCTTTCTCCCTAAAGATCAAATTTTTTAACTTAGCATTTACATTTCTAAATAAAAAATGAAAAGACTATTTTTCTACCATTTCAACATGATATAGTTAGTGCATGCATACATCATTCATAGAGTGATAGGATAAGTTCCCATGTCCACTTAGTCTAAATTGCTAGATGATAGAATGCAAGGTTAGATTAGGTATTTTATGCAAGTAATGTGTGTCCTTTCTTAGCTAGATTATTTCATGGCGTTGCATAGAACTTTCCATTCAACACTTTCATTTCTTAAATAGGCAAGAATTTACTTTCTTGCATTAAATATTAGTTGTACATTCACCGTCAGTAGTCAGACTCCTACTAGTCAGTAGAAGACTGGTTTGAAAACCCTAGTGGTTTATCACCCCAGTTTAAAAGTGACAAGAGTAGACTATTGCATCTATTGTGCATATAGCATAGTCACCTCCAAGTTTGTAAGAAACCCCAGGTTGATAAAGTAAAATTGGTGATAAGCCTCATCATTGGGTAATTATATGGGCCTTAAGTCACCTCCTAGCTTAGTCAAACCAACTATTCTCATAACTTATTGCATGCTTATGATTATATTTTGTTTATGAGGTGAGTTAGAGTTGGGTATTATGATTTGTGGTCTAATGTGCATTTAATGCAGGATTAAAGGAGAAAATCAAGGAATTTTGGCAAATACCAAGGTAAAAAATCGAATGGGACAAGGGAGAGGGATTATAGGAAGTAAATCCTCCTCATTTAATACCCCTCCATTCAAATATTCCTCCATCAGCTCAGAATGCAAACAACCACATCATAAGGACTAGAAGGCAACCGAGAAAGTGAGCGACAAAGCACCAGTTTATCTCGAGTTTGGGAGTCGAGCCTCCCAAATTTTAAGGAAGTCATTGGGGAATTTAGTTGTATAAGTAGAGAGGCATAGGACCTCAGTAGGATTTGGATTGTCATTGTAAAACTCTACACTATTTTTGAGCCGCAAGACTTGTGACATTTCTTTTGATGTAATTTGTTGTTTTGGTAATAAGAATGAGTTTTGTTTTGAGCCAGAACTAAGTTAACTTAGAGGGTTGAAGCTCTTGGGTTAGGGCCCAACTCTAGCAGCCAAGGCTCCTCTTTATTGTACATGTATTCTTAGTGTGGATTCATAGCTTAATTGTTAATTTTCTTATTAGATGCATTTCCATTACAAGTAGTGTAGATTAGATTGGTTGTGTGATACTTTGCTTCCATTTATGCCTTCTTTCAAGTAGAAGGTTAGAAAGAGAAAAAAGAACACCACAAAATTATCAGCAGGTGTCTCAGCCTCACTTCCTCCCTCTAGAACCATGGCTTGAGGAAGGGACCCTTTAGTAGCCCCAAAAACACATATTTCTAGTTATTTTATGAGCTTTGGAGTTTGTTGTCTTTAATTCAATATTTGGTTAATGTTGCAAGGTAGATTTCATTGTAATCTTTTTCCATCTCCATTTCCACAATAAGATCTCACTCACGATTTCATTCCCTTCAGAAACTTTCTTCATGCATAATTTAGGCAGTTGATTCATTAATTATGCTTTTCTAGTTTATGAAGTTGTATCTTGTCGCATAGTTTTTTTGAAGACACACATGTTTTTATGCAGAGCAGGTGCTTCAGGAGGAGACTAAGACTTCATAGCTATCAACCCCCTTCCACTTCATCCACCTTATCCATCCCTTGCTTTCACCATCACCCTCACTAGCTTTTCATCATTTTTCATTGAAATTCTCCCAAGCACATTGAGTGAATCTAGCCATCTATCATCTTCGATATTGACTCCTGAGTGATCCTAGACCTTCTAACACTAAATTCCACCCATAAAACACCTTCCATAAGCTTTCCAACACCTCCAACACCTTACAATTAGCTCTCGGTTGTATCCTATAGGTTTCATGTAATTCCTACAGGATCATCTTGTAGGTTTCTAGTACATCTAGTAGGTTTTCCTGAAATGGCCTGTTTTGAGGCTGAATTGATGGGAAACCTCTAGGAAGTCATAAAAAGCCTCCTAGGACCCCTCCACACCATCCAATCACTTCATAAACCTTCTAGCCATCCTCAAACACCTTGAATCCACTTGTCAATCCACAAGAACAATTAGTTTGCATACTTGATTTTGCCTAAAAAGACCAAAAAACGTGAAAACAAATTTAGTTTAGTTTTTTTACTTTCACATTAGTATCGTTTGATGATTTTTACTTCTGAAACTTAGATAGTATCATTTGTTTATTTTTGATTTAGAATTTCCACTTAGCATAGCTTCTTAAATAGTTAATTAGGGTATGGTGTGGTTTAGCATTACATGTTGGCTTTCTCCATTACTACAGTAGAGTAACTCTCTTAGAGTAGATTTGCCTTTCTTCCATCAAAGAATCAAGCTTCTTCTAACTCTATAGAAGTCTAGCTTGGAACCCCAGTGGTCTCTCGCCAACTGAACAGTGACAACAGGAAGAATCATCACTTTTACTTGTGCATACAACACTGTCACTTCCAAGTTTGTACAAACCTCGGGTTGATAAGTAAAGCGAGTAGCCCAAGAGTTGTAGCATCCTTGCTGCAATAATGGCGCTCATCACTTTTTGGCACCGTTGCCGGGGAGGTGTCTGAGTAGAAAGTGATTACTACTTTCTTTTCTTCTATTTCTTGTCCTCAACATTCTGCCATTAGTTTATTTCTGAAAAAGTAATCTAGTTGTTTCCTTTATTTCATTTTGCATTGTCTTCTTTCATTTCCATTTTGCAAGTAAGATTTCATTTCAACAAGTAGCTTTTTCATTCTGTTAGAAATCTTCATTCAATCAACATTTCAATTCTGCAAGTACTTTCCAAGTTAAAAAAAATACAAAACCAACCCAAAAATATTTCCTTTCATGCCTCGTAGGAATAGGGACAACTTAGGGAACTTTTTGCCAAATACCCCCACTGCATCCAACAGCCAACCTTCTCTTTTCTTCGGTGGTTGTGAACTGGAGGAACCCTTACCTGAGAAACCTGACATATTTGAAGAACCTATAGGGGAAGAAGAAGAAGAGGAATCCATTCCTACTGAACGAATGGCTAAAAACCAAAATGATAGAGGGAATAGAGAGAGAGAGTTGAGGGTGCCTACTGTTATGCTCCTATACCAATAGGTGTCATATATCATGATTGACTTGGTTTAGCTTTGAAATATGTAGATACCTTTGCTTGTTGCAAATGTTTTCCATATTCAAAGTCAAAAATTAAAAAATGTAAAGAGGGTATGTCATAGAAAAAAATAAAAGGACAAAAAGAATAAAAAGAAAAGGTCAAAAAAGATGAAAATGAAAACCAAGAAAAAGAAAGAAGACTAGTAAAGTGTGCAAGATTAAATGCCAAAGCTATTTTACTTTTTTTACAATAATGATTGTGTGCAAAGTGTTATTTATGCCATAATCCATGGTAACCAAACAATTTAATCTTGGCAGATAAGTAGATAGGTAGAGTGAATAAAAGGAGCTCAATAGTTTAATCTGAGCCCTTGGATGTAATAAGGATAGACTTAAAAAGTTTTCCATTGTAAAAGAAAAGAAAAGGTTTTGATAAGGGTTTGCCAGTTTAAGTGCGCCCTAATAAAAGAAGAAAAAATAGTAGGATAAGTAGGTAGGGTAAGTAGATGAATGGTTGCAGAATTATGTATGATGAATGATTATCCAAATATCAAGTCATATACTTTCATCATAAAAAGCACTTAAATATATGGATGACAATGAATACATTTACGTCATAGACAAAAGTCAAACTAATTAACCTCCTCACTCATTTTTTCTCTAAATTTTACTAATTTCCCATAAGTACTAAAGGCACCAACAACCTAAAATTTAAAGGAGCTCAGAGCATTTCTCTGACTTCTGGAGGGACCGGACCCTCGGCCCAATAACTTGTAAGGCCTAAGTGCTAAAGCCCCTTCATCAAAACTCACCCCCTCTATAATTCATTCATCCCTTTCAGATATTTTTCCCAAGGTAAAAATACTCTTTTACTTAGGAAAAATAAATGGTTCTTTATAAAAACCCCCCAAACACATTTTACCCTAAGTCATAATGTTGGATGATGAATGAATTTTTGGAAACATTTACTTAGCACATTTTCTTTTCCCATGGTCATATTAAATTTTAATTCTTGTTATTTATTTAACTCCTGAAACAAATTACCCTTCCCTGTATTATTATTAATAAAAATCACAAAATAGATAAATATCCCATACCGATGGTTTGGAAAATAAACCATAATAAAGTTAATTGAGCTGGATTAATTAATCGAAACACGATTAATTAAGAGCCAAAACCCCTGACATGTTAAAAAGGGATTAATTAGTCACCTGGATTAATTAATAGCCTCTCCGCCAATACAATCATCCCCGCTATAATTAAAGTCATTTAATTATGCTGATTATGCCATTGGGCCCCCTCCATTAACTCCCTAACGATTTCTGTTGTCGACTATCATTTGATATGCCTTCCCTCATCTAATGACTCTCGCTCATATCATGCGGGCCTTTTGGTCGAACGTTAACCACCCGATACAATTTGTTTTGACTTTTCGCCGATGCTACGTGTCATTCAATTTTTGGCATCGCACGACCCTCTGCCAAACCACCAACTTCCCAAAAGCAGTGTGATCGATCCCGCTTACCGCCTCCACAAAACAACAAAGTGTCCCATCAGTGAGTTTACGCCAACTATCATTTTCCCATTCACCTACCAAAAGTCATTGAATTCTTGCATAAAACAAAAATACTCATTGTTTTCCCTTCCATGCACACACAGAGTATGTCTAGACCAACAACTTTCTCCCAACCACCAACCACCATCAGTCACTGAACTCCAGGGCACTGTAGACTACTGTGTGCACCCAACAAAAGCACTACCTACAGGAAATGTGCTTTATCATGGTTTAGAAAATCTTTTTTATATTGAGCATGAAGTGAAACACCTATTCACGGTCTAGCCCAACTTTGCAAAGTATGCTGAAGCGGACGAAGTGTACAGGAAATTGATCAGAATGAAAATACCAAATGATGAATGGTAGACTGATATGACACAGATACTATAAGTTGCTGTAGGAAATCTGTAAAGTATAAAATATTTACTACGGTAAGGTCTGGTAACATAGGTAAAGAGTATCAAAATGCAGGTAAAGAGTGTCATCAAATGAAAGTAAAAAGAAGATCCTGCACACAATTACAAAAAGAATTGCAAGAGGAAAATCCGAGTTCCAACATCCAACTCGTTCATAAATAAAGGGACAACAACAATCTATTTTCCATCTGTCTCTATCTTTATCTAAAAGATATATTGTATTTCCTATAATAAATATCATATGGTTATGAGATACTTTTGTGTAATTTTTGTATAAATACTTCAGAAATTGAAGTCTTTAGGGTGGATTCTATAACATCTCTGTAAATCTATGCTATTAAGCTGAGAAAGCTGTAGTACTCAAACTTGGATTTTTGCTGGAAAAGGAATGAAAGTTGAGGACAATTCATCAGATTCCCGTGTAGTATAATTACAAATAAATATTCTATCCTTGTGATTTTATCTGCTTTTTATATGTTTCAATGTTTCATGCATCTTAAATCTAAATGGTAAAATAGTCAAAGTATATCGGAATTAGCTTTATTGCTCTCTACTATCAACATTCTACCATTTCTATGTTTTCTTCTAAACTATCTCGATAAAGGAATTCTTAACTGCTTCTCTATCCTTGTAGTTTTCTGTAATAAGCCCCTGGTATAGGATTCTTAATTGCTCTCTACTAGTTGACCTATCTTCCTTTCCTCTTTCTAATCCTAACTTGAGGATTCTTGATTTCCCTCTATTTTTTAGTAGAATTAACACCCATTCAAGCCCAAAAGTTTGTTTTTATTCTACTATCCTACCTGTTGAACTCATACCTTAGCAGTTTGAATTAATCTAGTGAATTATCCCTGATTGATTCCACCACTCTCAAACAAAACAACCTCACTGAACATTATTACTAGCCTAAAATCTTTTCAAACATAGCTAAATCATAAAGAGAGAGCCCTCTTTGGACTTGGTTGGGATAGCACTTGAGTCTAGAAGTTGGTTTGCAGTTACCTTGGATCCTTTCCTTCTTTCAATAACTTCTAAGGAAAATCTGAGTGATAACATAGTGGCGACTCCGGTGGGGAATCAAACAAATCCTCAGTTAAAATGAACCTTTGAGAAACATAAAGTTTAATTTTAAAGCATCTTAAAGGATTGTTAGAATTTATTTTGAACATTCATAAAAGAATAGTATTGAAATGCTCTAAATCTGGCTTCAAGAAGAACTCAGTACACTAGGGCTAACCCTGATCCAAATCCTCCCCCTGCGTTTGAAAATCCCAACTTGATTCCGAGAATCATTAGAAGACAAGAAAGTTCAGTTAGCCCTAGACCTTTGTTTAGATCACATTCATGTCTGGTTGAGTGGCTTTTCCTAATAGATCTTCCTTTTAACGAACATTTTGAACTCTCTTTGTTTAGAACCACATCTGGCAGTGAACTATTGGACCTAGTCCAAGATCCAAAATTCCTTAGAGAACTTCAAACCCAACAAGCCAATTTGTCAATTGATTGATATCTGCAGAACTCCACTTAGTCATCTCTTACCACCGATAGAAAACCTGGAATTTCTGAAACTACTTCTTTTTCTGTTAGTTCATCATTATTCCCTCACTCTTCTGAAAGCCATTACACCCTTCCTTTCATCCCTTCACTTCCTCTCTAGCTAATCATCACCCAACATCCTATCACCACCTCTAGTTCTTCCTCCACAACCCAAACACCTCCTGTTACCCCAACTCCTGTTCACACAACTACTCAACCTAGAATCATGGCTAATAGATATGCTCCCATTTTGATGATTGCTCCCCTAGGTGCCATGCCTCAGGACTATCAAAGTAAAATTACTACTTTTGATGGCACTGGAACCTACACAGCTGAGCAACACACTAAGAAAATGACAGACTATTTTGAGATATATGAAATTGACACAGTTGATGTTCAAATGAGAATTTTTGTTCAAAGTCTAGATGGGGAAGTGAGAACGTGGTTTAGATCCTTGGCCCCTTAGAGCATAGATAGTCTAAGAGTCCTTTACCATCAATTCTTGAATAGGTGGAAGAAAAAGAAGGACCCCCTGCAGATTTTATCTGAATATGAGAACCTTAAGAGGGGACCTCATGAAACCATTCAAGACTATTTTACTAGGTTCAATAGTGTTTATAGT
The DNA here is from genome assembly GCA_000404065.3 of Pinus taeda. Lineage (NCBI taxonomy): Eukaryota > Viridiplantae > Streptophyta > Pinopsida > Pinales > Pinaceae > Pinus > Pinus taeda. Next base: position 13,986 of record APFE030750717.1, on the reverse strand, counting down.
GCCATTCCACTCGACCTTAGACCCCCACCTAGTTTAGCCCTGATGAAATTTCCTAATGGATTTGACTCAGTTATGGCTTTCCAATTAAGAGAAAGTAAACCCCCACTCTGGAAGAAATGCAGTGTAGCAGTAAGTGTTGAGGCTAACCTACTTTCCAAAAGAGCCAAAGCTAGGAATGAGAGAAGAACACCTGTAAAATAATAAAATATGCCCTTTGAACAAAAGATGGATGCTATAGTTAAAGGAATGGATAGATTGTTGGACATAGTTGAAATAATTGAAAGAAAATCTCCCTAGGATGGCCAACAGGCTAATTTAGGGAGAAATCCTACTCTAGAAAAAATTAGAACCAGAATACTGGAAAGAATATTCCTGACCAAAATATCATACCACCTTTCCAAGAAAACTATGCAGAGGCTTCCCACTCAGAAGATCCTGAACAAGACACCAAGATCAATTTAATGGGTTTAGATGATGAGGAAGGAGTTTTCCTAACTCAGGATAACCAAGAGTCTCATGTGCTCCAATAATTCTAGACCCAAACAGGGGAATCGTTTGACTTTAAATAGGGGTATGATTATGCTATTTTTGAGGTACATAAATAGTACAATTTAAGCAACAGAAGAAAAATAGATGCCCTAGAACAAAACCAGAAAACAACTCCTAATCAATCTGAAAAAATTAAAACAGCTCCAGTAACCAAAACCCTTCGAATCCTATCTAGATCAAATCAGAACCCCCCTAGCCCCACCATCGAATATGTATCTGATAGTCAACCCAATAATGAACAACCTTCCACTTCACTTTCCCCCAAGGAAACAATAGAAGAGTCTCCAAAAATTTTATTAGAAAAATTAGAAAAAAATGTTCCAAGCCCTGAAAAAAATGAAAACATTGCTGCTAGAACTCCAAATGTTCAAACAAATAAAGCACCTTTGCCATTTAACCTTGGAGCAGAGGTGGCCAAGCTTAAAATTTTTGTTCCTTTGACAGAACTGGTAAAACATGATACTTACAGGTCTCAGATAAACAAATAATTAAATATCACTGAAAATGAAGATTCTGTGAATCTCTTTGATGACCAGCCTGAGTTATTTTTTAGCCTCAAGGTAAATGGGAAACCAATGGAAGGAGGGATACCACCCTTCTATGTCAGTCTGAATATCCATGACAAAATTTTGCATAATGCCATGTTCGACTCTAGTGCTTCGCACAATCTCATGCCCAAATCGGTTATGGAGAAACTTAACTTAGACATCACTAGACCCTATAGGGATTTATTTTCCTTTTATTCCAGCCAAGTGAGGTTTTTAGGGCTTATAAAGGATTTGTGTGTTTGTTTGGTTCAATACCCTACCAAAACTATACTCATGGACATTGTTGTAGCACATATCCCAACCAAGTATGGCATGCTATTGTCCAGATCTTGGGGGGCCAAACTTCAAGGGTCTCTAGAATTAGATATGTCATACGCCACCATATCTGTTTTTAGACAACCAAAGAAGCTATATAGAGAATCTTTAATGAAATATGTAGTGAGTAGTCAAGAGAAGCCTCAAAACTTTCCTATTTACTCAGTGCATTCTGATATGGATTCCTTTATTCTCTATAATGTAGAAACTAATCCAGAAGATACTCCAAGTGATATAGTAGTAGAACCAAAATAAATTCTAAAAGAAAAGTCAACTGTCCAAATTCAAGAAATATCAGATTGAAAATAAAATCCAAATGCCTTAGATAAAAAAGATTCCACTACCCCAGATGAAAACTATGAACATGAAATTTTATGGAATTTAGAGTTTGATGGTTCAGTAAACAAACTAGGTGTAGGGGTAGGGGTATGGATCTATAACTTAGAAAATGATCATGCAGAAGGTCATGCCTATATGTTAAATTTCAAATGCACAAACAATATGGAAGAATATGAAGCACTCCTGCTAGGCCTCAAGCTAGTCAAACAATTAGGAGCTATAAGGGTATCAATCATGGGAGATTCTGAACTAATAGTTAAACAGATTAATGGAGTTTACATAACTAGGGACCCTAGATTAGGACTTTACAGAGGTACACTTGTAGAAATCCTTAGCACTTTTTTAGAAACCAAGCTTGCAACCATTCCTAAAAAACATAACATGCAAGCTCATAGCCTGGCTATGTTTTCCAGCACCTGCAAATTGCATTTTCAGCCCAATCACCAATATACTGCTCAGGTTAGGCACAGGCCAGCTATACCTGATAATCTTAAGAACTGGAAAGTTTTTTAAAATGATAAGTAGATTAACCATTTTCTGACATTAGATGAAGAATTTGCTATCATTAATATAGATGCAGACATGGTTTCAGATTTTGATCACGCTAATGAGCTAGATATTAACAAATTGGAAGAAAACTCAATATATATGCTTCACCCTACTAAATTTATAAAAACAGATATTCAGGACTTAAAGCAAATTGATATTTATGAAATAATTAATGATGAAACTAAAGTCATAAATGTCAAAGATAACCAATTACCCAAGGGATTAACTCCTTTGGAGGACTTATTTGACTCCAATGATATTCCTAAAAATCCTAACATGGAGCCCTTGAAAGCAGACATTGAAGAATGCAACATAGGAACTCAAGAGAATCCTAAGCTGCTAAAATTGTCTAAATCATTACCCCCTGATGAAAAGCTGAAATATGTGGAAACTTGCAGGAATTCCAGGATGTTTTCACCTAGAGTTATGAAGACTTAAAATCCTATGATACCAGCATTATACAACACACCATCCCTTTGAAAAAAGATCAGAAACCTTTTAGGAAAAAATTAAGAAGAATCAATCCTATTTTATTACCTTTCATTGAAAAAGAGATCAAACGAATGTCTGAAGCAAGAATCATTGCCCCCATTAGGTTTTCAGATTGGGTATCCAATCTTGTCCCTACGAGAAAGAAAATGGGAGAAATCAGACTGTGTGTTGACCTTACAAAATTGAACAAAGTCTCACTCAAAGACAACTATCCCTTACTTAAAATGGACCACATACTGCAAAGGGTAGTAGGTTCCACAAGGATTTCACTTTTAGATGGATTCTCGGGTTACAACCAAATTTTAGTCCATCTTGATGACCAAGAAAAAACTGCATTCACAACACCATGGGGCACCTTCATGTATGCCAAAATGCCCTTTGGATTGAAAAATGTAGGAGCCACCTTTCAAAGGGCAATGGATATTGCCTTTGCAAAGGAGATCCATGACTTCTTGGTTATATACCTTGATGATATCACAGTGTTTTCTAAGTGAGATCAACAACACCTGGATCATCCTAGGCAAGCTTTTCTTAAATGCAGGAAATATGGCATTTCTTTGAACCAAAATAAGTCTTTATTTGGTTTGGAAGAAGGAAAACTTTTAGGCCACATTATCTCCAAATATGGAATCTGGATTCACCCAACCAGGATTGAAGCTATCCGGCAAATACCTCACCCAAGAAACATTAAAAAACTTCAGGCATTTTTAGGAAAAATAATTTTTTTAAGAAGGTTCATCTCTAATCTAGCTGAACTAATTAGATTGAATAACATGTTGAAAAAAGATTCAGCTATTAAGTGGACAGTAGAGGCTAAAAAATCATTCGAAGAAACAAAATTAGCCTCAGCTCGAACACTAATCCTCATAAGTCCAATTTTTGACAGAGAATTTATTATTTTTTCCTTTGGATTTGAACATAGTATTGCCACAGTTTTACTATAGAAAAATGATCAAGGATTTGAATAGCCAATAGCTTTATTTAGTAAAACTCTAAGAGATGCATCCTTAAAATATGATATCAAGGAAAAATAGGCTTTTTATTTAGTACAAGCCATCAAAGAGTTCCGAGTCTATATCTTGTATTCGCACATTGTAGCTTATGTTCCCAATGTTGTAGTCAAAGACATTCTCACCCAGAATGGAGTTGATGGAAAAAGGGGAAGGTGGATAGCTATCATATTGGAGTATGACATAGAGATTAAACCTACAAAATTAATCAAAGGCCAAGGGCTGGCTAAACTCATGGCTGAAACTAATTGCCAAGCCCTAGGTATGAATTTTATTTCAAAACTGGATAATGAAGAGGAGATGGTGACTCCACAGATCAGCCAGGCCTTTTTATACTCACCTTGGTATGCTAATATAGTATATGTTTTACAAAATTTACAAGCTCCTCCAGGGTTGTCTAGAACTAATAGCAGGTTTTTGAAAATGAAATCTTTAAAATTATGCATAATGGATAATACTTTATTTTTGAAAAATCATGAAAGAATTATGTTAAACTGTTTATTAAAAGAAGAATCTGAAAAAGTACTCCAAGAATTTCATGCAGGGGATTGTGGTGGACATCTCTATTGGAAGTCAACTACTGACAAAATTCTAAGAGTTGGATTCTACTGGCCAACCTTGTTTTCTAATGTAAGAAAATTTGTAACCTCCTGCCATAAATGCCAGATCTTCAAAGCCAAAAGAAAAATTTTACCCTTGCCTTTGAAACTTATTTCCATAGAAAACCTCTTCAACAATGGGGTCTTGATTTCATTAGAGAAATCCATCCACCCTCTTTTTCTCAACATAAATGGATACTCACTGAAATTGATTACTTTACCAAATGGATAGAAGTTATTCCCTCTAGACAGGCCACTGATACTGTAATAATAGGTTTTCTAGAGGCTAATATTCTGTCTAGGTTTGGTTGTCCTAACAAAATCATCACAAATAATGTCGTAGCCTTCAAATCAAAGAAAATGATTGATTTCTGTCACAAGTATCATATAACACTTGGTCATTCCACAACTTACTATCCTCAAGGGAATGGACTTGCAAAATCCTCCAATAAAATTCTAATGAATATTATCAAAAAACTATTGGAGGACAATAAGAAAAATTGGAACAAGAAATTAACCAATGCTTTGTGGGCAGATAGACTTACAACAAAGAAATCCATTGGAACCAGTCCCTATGAGCTAGTGTATGGAATGGAGGTAGTTTTCCCCTCATCTTTAGGAGTTTCAGTCATGAAATTACTTCAAGAAGCCCAAGTGGAACCAAATGATATACAAACGAGAATTAACCAAAATATCCATTTACAGCAAACTAGAGAGGAAGTATACAATAGAGCCCAAGTATTACAAGAAAAACTTAAGAAGGATTTTGACAAAAGGACCAAAGAAGAAGACTTCTATCTGGGAGACAAAGTGTTAAAGTGGGATTCAAGAAGAGAGGACAAAGGGAAACTTGGAAAGTTTGACTTCTTGTGGAAAGGTCCATACATAATATATGCCTTCAGAGGAAATAATTCATATTTTATTAAAGAATTAGATGGTGTAGAGGTCGAAGGAGGACCAGTCAATGGTCGAATGTTAAAGCATTACATTGATCCCAGTTTCTAATCTTACTAGGTTTTTAAACTATATATATTATATCCTTTTACAGTTCAGTGTTGATTGGATGCTAAAAGTTTTGAAGTTGAAGCCCAAAGAGAAGGCCTTAAGCTTTAGAAGTATTACTGTTATACATACAAATAAAGCAGTAGGGAAAAGGAGATTTGTAGAGCACAATCAAAGTCTTTCAAAGGCCATTGATTTGCAGTTCTTGACTTCCCACCAAGAAAAGCCATCCCCAAGTGGAGCCACTGTTATGTTCCTATACCAATAGGTGTCATATATCATGATTGACTTGGTTTAGCTCTGAAATATGTACATACCTTTGCTTTTTGCAAATTTTTTCCATATTCAAAATCAAAATTAAAAAATGTAAAGAGGGTATGTCCTAGAAAAAGAATAAAAGGACAAAAAGAATAAAAAGAAAAGGTAAAAAAAGATGAAAAATTAACCCCAAGAAGAAGAAAAAAGACCAGGAAAGTGTGCAAGATAAAATGCCACTGCTATTTTACTTTTTGTACAATAATGATTGTGTACAAAGTGTTATTTATGCCACAATCCATGGTAACCAAACAATTTAATCTTGGTTATTCAATGTTTTCAATTTCATGCTTAGAGATAGAAAATAAAATCTGACCAAACTGTTTAATCTTAGCAGATAAGTAGATAGGTAGAGTGAATAAAAGGAGCTCAATGATTTAATATGAGCCCTTGGATGTAATAACAATAGACTTAGACAGATTTCCATTATAAAAGAAAAGAAAAGGTTTTGATAAGGGTTTTCCAGTTTAAGTGCACCCTAATAAAAGAAGAAAAAATGGTAGGATAAGTAGGTAGGGTAAGTAGATGAATGGTTGCAGAGTTATGTATGATGAATGATTATCCAGATATCAAGTCATATACTTTCATCATAAAAATAACTTAAAGATATGGATGACAATGAAGACATTTACATCATAGACAAAAGTCAAACTAATTAACCTCCTCACTCATTTTTTCCCTAAATTTTACTAATTTCCCTTAAGTACTAAAGGCATCAACAACCTGAAAGTTAAAGGGGCTCAGATCATTTCTTTGACTTCTGGAGGGACCGAACCCTCGGCCTAATGACTTGTAAGGCCTAAGTGCTAAAACCCCTTCATCAAAAGTCACCCCCTCCATAATTCATTCATTCCCTTCAAATCCTTTTCCAGTGTAAAATCACTCTTTTATTTAGGAAAAATAAATGGCTCTTTATAAAAAAACCCCCCAAACACATTTTAGCCTAAGTCATAATGTTGGATGATGAATGCATTTTTCAGAAACATTTACTTATCACATTTTCTTTTCCCATGGTCATATTAACTTTTAATTCTTATTATTTATTTAACTCCTGAAACAAATAACCCTTCACCGTATTATTATTAATAAAAATTCCAAAATAAAAAAATATCTCGTCCCGATGGTTTGGAAAATAAACCATAATAACATTAATTAAGTTGGATTAATTAATCAAACCACGATTAATTAAGAGCCAAAACCCCAGATGTGTTAAAAAGGGATTAATTAGTCACCTGGATTAATTAATAGCCTCTCCACCAATACAATCATCCTCGATTAATTAAAGTCATTTAATTATGTTGATTATGCCATCGGCCCCCCTCCATTAACTCCCTAACATTTTCTGTTGTCGACTGCTGTTCGATCTACTTCCCTCATCCAATGGCTCTCGCTCATATCGCGCAGGCCTTTTGGTCAAACGTTAACCGCCCGATACAAGTTGTTTTGACTTTTCGCCGATGCTACATGTCATTCAATTTGTGGCATCATGCGACCCTCTGCCAAAACCACCAACTTCCCAAAATCAGTGCGATCAATCCCGCTTACCGCCTCCACTAAATGACAAAGTGTCCCATCAGTTAGTTGATGCCAACTGTCATTTTCCCATTCACCCGCCAAAAGTCATTGACTTTGTGCATCAAACAAAAATACCCATTGTTTTCCCTTTTTACCGAGAAAGGAAACTTATGCCTTCCATGCATGCACAGAGTACTTCTAGACCAGAAACTTACTCCCAACCGCTAACCACCATCAGTCGCTGAACTCCAGGCCACTGTAGACTACTGTGTGCACCTAGCAAAAGCACTACCTACAGGAAAGGTGCTTTATCATGGTTTAGAAAATCTTTTTTATATTGAGCATGAAGTGAAACACCTGTTCACAGTCTAGCCCAACTTTGCAAAGTAAACTGAACCGGATGAAGTGTACAGGAGATTTATCAAAATGAAAATACCAAATAATGAATGGTGGACAAATATGACACTAATACTATAAGTTGCTGTAGGAAATCGGTAAAGTATAAAATATTTACTACGGTAAGGTCTGGTAACACAGGTAAAGAGTATTAGAATACAAGTAAAGAGTAAGAGAATACAAGTAAAGAGTATCAAAATATAGGTAAAGAGTGTCATCAAATGAAAGTAAAAAGAAGATCTAGCACACAATTACAAAGGAAACTGAGGCAAATCCGAGTTCCAACATCTAGCTCGTTCATAAATAAAGGGACAACAACAATCTGTTTTTCAATTTGTATTTCCTATAATAAATCTCATATGGTTATGAGATATTTTTGTGTAATTTTTGTATAAATACTTCAGAATTTGAAGCCTTTAGGGTGGATTCTATAACATCTTTGTAAATTTATGCTATCAAGCTGAGAAAGTTGTTGTACTCAAATTTTGATTTTTGCTAGAAAAGGAATGAAAGTTGAGGACATTTCATTAGATTACCGTCCAGTATAATTGCAAATAAGTATTCTATCCTTGTGATTTTATGTTCTTTCTATTCAATGTTTCATGCATCTTAAATCTAAATGGTAAAATAGTCAAAGTATATCACAATTAGCTTTATTTCTCTCTGCTATCAAAAGTCTACCATTTCTATGTTTTCTTCTCAACTATCTCGATAAAGGAATTCTTAACTGCTTCTCTATCCCTGTAGTTTTCTGTAATAAGTCCTTGGTATAGGATTATTAATTTCCCTCTGCTAGTTGACCTATCTTCCTTTCCTCTTTCTAATCCTAACTTGAGGATTCTTGATTGCCCTCTATTTTTGAGTAGAACTATCACCTATTCAAGCCCCAAAGTTTGTTTTTATTCTGCTATCCTGACTGTTGAACTCATACCTCACTAATTTGACTTAATCCAGTGAATTATCCCTGGTTGGCTCCATAGCCCAATGGCCTAAAAGCCTAGTTTTCCCATTTGTTTTAGAACTCCACCACTCTCAAACAAAACAACCTCATTGAACATTAATACTAGCCTAAAATCTTTTCAAACATAGCTAAATCATAAAGAGAGAGCCCTCTCTGGACTTAGGTGGGCTAGCACTTGAGTCTAAAAGTTGGTTTGTAGTTACCTTAGATCCTTGCCTTCTTTCAATAACTTCTAAGGAAAATATGATTGATAACACCTTCCCGATTAGGGAAACCAATGGGGACACTAAGATGAAAAATATAAGCCCCTCTTCCCTACCTCATTTTCATGGCTTGACCACAGAGGACCTCGACACTTTCCTGTTTGAGTTTTTTGTTATATACTGAACCTATGACTATACAAATGATAAGAAAAAATTAAAACTATTTCCATCTACCCTCAAGGATGTAGTATTGCACTGGTTCATGGGTCTACCCAAAGATTGCATCACAACTTGGGCTCAGATGAATTAGGCCTTTAACAACAAATATTGAGACTATTGTCAGTCAAAGGATACTAAAGAAGAAATTTTCAGGATGACCATAGGCAGTGATGAATCCTTAGAAAACTACGAAGAAAGATTCTAGCTTAGTTACAAAAGGGCCAGGTGCACACTTGACCCTGAGTCACTATAGTTGGTCCTGCTTAGGGAGTAAGAGAATATCTTCTAGATACCTTACATTCATTAGCATGAGAAGATATCTACCAATTACCCTATGAGGATATTAAGTTTGTCTTTAGAAACCATTCTAGGGTATCCAGGAAAAAGGGTAGGGGTAGTCAACCTATGGCCAATACATCATCTTCCAACTCATCCATCAAGGGTGAAATTGGAAACATGCTTGAAGATTTTAAAAGTGAGATGTTGCAAACCCTTGCCATGCAATTAGACACCATGAACATTAAGAGGAAGTAGGAAGTAGCAGAGAGAGCCTTGGCCATTTTTTGTCCTAGATGCACTAGGGGGATCCTCGGGATATGAATTCCCATTGAACTCTATTGAAATTTGCTCAGTCTGTTGAAGAAAACCACTCCACAAAAAAGTGCCCTTCTTTACCCGGACTCAAGGCTATATATCAAGGAGCTGAAGGGGTCACTGAGAAACTTTTATACATTAACCAAAGGAGACCTCATGGGCCTAGACCATACTAGCAGGGCATGCAAGGGTCATCCCATGCATATTACAACCCCAACCAAACCACAACCATACCTTCTTGGGGACCCCATGCTCATCCTTCCTAGTCTACACCCCCTCCTTTGTCCTATGTGTCTCAGTATCACTCCCAGCTAGCCAACTAGTCATTTCAACCTTATGCTCCACCATAACCTCAGTGGAATACACCACTCTAGGGGTGGAGGCCCCAATACAACAATGCTCCAGCTCTATTGCCTCCATCACCTGCCCAACCACGACTCCCACACTATACTCCATTAAAGAAACCCCAAATGCCTACCTAGCCAAATCCAAACCTGAATAACAGGTAGGCTCAACAAGTATACAGTGGAGAGACATCATATCCAACTTATGTTGTGGAAATCCAGGAGATTAACCTGAGCTCTGGGAGAGTTTTCCCAGATAACCAATCTCCACCTCCACCTAAGGAGGTTGAGGAAGAAAGAGAGGAAAGCAACCTTAGAGTAAATCGACCCTTTCCTAAGAGATTAGCCCAACCACTCCAGCCTACTCCAGAAGATACTAAACTTCTAGGAGAATTGAAAAATCTATGTGTAAAGACCCCACTTCTCCAGGCAATAAAAGATGTTCCCATTTACAATAAGTTGATTAAGAAGAAGTGCTTCAAGCATCCAAGGAGGTGAAAAAGGGATGCCCCCAACATCAATGTCATTGGGTAGCTGTTCGACTATGCCGGGGCAGGTAGTTTGTCCAAAATATTTGGACCCTAGAAGCCTTGTAGTAAATGTGCAAATCAATGGCACCATTGTCCCACACACTTTGATCGATCTTGGGGCTACCATTAATGTGATGACCAAGGACACCATGCTCAAGCTCAACCTCCAAGGCTCATTGAGGAAGACCACAACAATTCTGCAACTCGTAGAGCATTCGACAGTAACCCGTGATGGAATTGTGGAGGATGTGATGGTCTCCATTGACTCTTGGGAGTACCCTACAAATTTCCTAGTTCTCCAGCCTAAGGCTAAGCATACTGGTTACCCTCTCATCCTTGGGAGGTAATGGTTGGCCATTTTCCTATACCCTTTTGCTCAACCTTCTCTAGAGCATGACTTACCTTTATGGTTGGAGGAGGAGGAAGAATATGAAGTTTATTTCACCCAAATTTATGCTTTAGAAGCAACCATGGGAGGAGGACAACAAGATGAGGATGACTTGATTGAACACCTACTCCAAAGTCCAACTCCCGGTTCATTACCCTTAGAAAAAGTAGTAAAGGGAACCCAAAACAATCATCCAATTGACTTATGCTTGGCTGGTTCTAACCCAGTCCATGTAAAAACCATAGAATTTAGGCCAGAGAGAACCTTGAAAATCAATCCATCTCTTTTTGCTCTCGAAGAGGAGAAACTATGCAACATGTTAAAGGAAAATCTAGAAGTGTTTTCTTGGAGTTAGAAGGAAATGAAGAGAGTACACCCCTTAGTGTGTACTCATCATATATACATCAAAGAAGGTTGCAAGCCGATTTGAAAACCACAAAGGAGGATGAATCTAGCTCTTAAAGATATAGTTAAAGAAGAACTGCAAAAACTGCTAGATGCAAGATTCATTTACCCTATATTCGATAGTAAGTGGATCCCTCCTTTGGTGTTAGTTCTCAAGAAAAATGGTAAGTGGAGAATTTGTGTCGATTACAGGGAGTTGAACAAAGCCACAAAGAAGGATCATTTTCCTCTACCCTTCATTGACCAAGTGCTAGATGGTCTGGCAGGGAAAAGGTTTTTCTCTTTCCTAGATGGATTTAGTGGGTACAACCAAATCCAGTTCTGCCAAGAAAACCAAGACAAGACCACATTCACTTGTCCTTGGGGTATTTTTGCCTATAGGGTCCTTCCTTTTGGCCTATGCAATGCTCCTACCACTTTCCAGAGAGCAATCTTGAGTATTTTCACTGAATTAGTCCATGATGCGGTGGAGATTTATATGGATGATTTTACACCTTATGGTTATGATTTTCAAGAAGCCCTGTCTAACCTAGGCAAAGTACTACACAAATGCACTGAAATGAATCTATCTCCCAGTCCTGAAAAATGTGAATTCTTAATGACTGCAGGGACCGTGCTAGGTCATTCAATATCTCAGCAAGGACTATAAGTGGGCCCAAACAAAATAACTATCATCCAAAGGGTCCCACCTCCTCAAAAGGAGAGAGATGTTAGAAGTTTCCTAGGGTTAGCTGGATACTTCCAACGGTTCATAAAGGACTTCAGCAAGTTGGCCTCTCCTTTATTTGGTTTTTTGGCCAAAGATTCTGAGTTTGTATGGTCAAAAAGATGTCAAGAGGCCTTAGACATCCTGAAGGATAAGTTAACCACTGCACCAATTCTTTGAGGCCCAAATTGGGCCCTCCCCTTTCATATTCATGTTGATGCCTCACACAAAGCCATAGGAGCAGCCCTAGGTCAGATAGATGAAAAACTGCCTTATGCTATCTATTTTATTAGTAATAACTTATCAAAGGCTGAACTAAATTATACAGTGACCAAAAAGGAACTCCTGGTTGTTATGGATTCATTAAACAAATTTAGACATTACATTACAGGTTATCAAACATTTGTGCGTACTGACCATGATGCAATCAAATATTTAATGAACAAACCTGATGTGAATGCTTGAATTATAAGATGGTTACTTTTATTACAACACTTTGATCTAACCATTGTTGATAAGCCTGGTGAGGAAAATGTTGTTGCAAACTTTTTGTCTAGGGTAAATTTGCCTGTAGGTGAAGAAGGAATGGTGGATGATCAGTTACCAGATAAGCATTTAATTTCTATTTCACTTATCTCTCCATGGTTTGCTGATATAGCAAACTATTTGGTATCAGCACAAATCCCACCAAACTTATCCTCCAAAGAAAATAGCAAGATATTCAGGAAAAGCGTCCCCTTCACATGGATTGGGGGCAATGTTTTCAAACTTGGCCCAGATCAAATATTGAGAAGGTGTGCTAGGGAGGAGGAAGTCTTTGACATCTTTCTGAATTGTCATGATGGACCTTTTGGAGGTCACTTTGTAGCAAAGAGGACAACATTCAAATTGTTACAAGCAGGCTATTATTGGCCCACTCTTCATCAGGATGTGAAACAATACACTAGGCAATGTGACTAGTGGTATAGAATGGGAAGGCCTACTCCAAGAGATGAAATGCCTCTACTGCCTCAAGTGACTTTCAAGCCATTTGACAAGTGGGGCATGGACTTCATTGGACCTATTGACCCTCCTTCAAAGAAAAAATAGTGCATTATTGTGTGCATTGATTATTTGACTAAGTGGGATGAAACCAAGGCAATTAAGGCAACGACAGAAGAGAAGGTGGTTGAGTTCCTAAGGGAAAATGTATTCTACAAATTTGGGTACCCTAGAGAGCTGGTCACAAACCAAGGCATCCAATTTACCTCCAACATGATTGAGGACTTGCTCAACCATCAATAGATCAAGCATAGGACATCCACTCCCTATCATCCACAAGCTAATGGGCAAGTGGAGGTGACCAACAAAACACTGGAGGGCATCTTAACCAAGGTGGTGAGCAGCAGCAGGAAGGATTGGGTAGAAATAGTAGTTGAGGCCACCTAGGCCTATAATACCACATGGAAGACCACCACTGGATTCATAACCTATGAGTTGGTCTATGGGAAAAAGGCCTTGCTATCCATTGAATTTGAATATAACACATTAAGGATGGCAACACAACTAGATCTCGATCTCAGCAGTGCACATAAAGAGAGATTGTTCCAATTGAATGGTTTGGATGAATTCAGAATGTAGGCCTTCCTACATACAGAGGTAGTTCAACTTTAGAGGAATATCTGGCATGATAAAAATATCACGGAGAAGAAATTTCAGGAAGGCGATTGGGCATTGTTATATGATTCTAGGTATAAAGACTTCAAGGGAAAATTAAGGACAAGATGGTTCAACCTTATGTTGTGGAAAGATGCCATAGTAATGGTTCAATGAAAATTAGAACCATAGATGAAGAAGTCATTCCTTTGCTTGTTAATGGACACTGATTGAAAATTTACAAGAGACCTTTATCAAAACAAGAGTTCATTGATGATATCAATAAAGTAGTGATGACAGTGGAGAAAGTTCCAGCTCCCCCCTCATCAAATCACTGAGAAAAAGAAAAAACAATAAGAACTCAGGTGAAAA